>JAWQFJ010001887.1:122527-126891 GCA_034096865.1 Theodoxus fluviatilis | reverse complement strand
TCGTCGTCCTTCCACCACATTTGTCGTCCTTCCACCACGATCTTTGTCGGCGTGCTTCCACCACCTTCGCCGTCGTCGTCCTCCCGCCACCTTTTCCGTCGTCGTCCTTCCACCACCTTCGTCGTCCTTCCACCACGATCTTCTTCGTCGTCGCTGTTCCACCACCTTCGTCGTCGTCCTTCCGCCACCTTCTTCGTACTCAAACGATGCGCCGGGAATGCGTCCCAAGATGACATCACAGACAGGATTGTCTATTACACAGGCTTCCACCTGACCCTTGAAAACTGGTGTCAGCAACTCAATCGAGGCCAAAGGAAGTTCCACTACATCCCCAGCAAACTGTCGGCACTGTCTCACTCTGCCGGTGAGCTGATGTGGCAGCACCAATGCTCTATTGACCCCCACCGTGGAGCAACCCGAATCGAGCAGGACCTTCACTACCTTGTCGTTCACCACTCCCTCACAGATCTGGAGGGACCCGGGTATTTTGAAGTGGACAGCATGGCAACACCCCCGTCATGGCATGATGGTTCGTCGACACCCGGAACCGGCGTCTCCGTGCGTAAGCCCCCCAAGAAGGACATGTCCACACATGTCGCCGCGACCTGAGATGTGGGCACCCAATCCGGACAATCCTTCCTTATGTGCCCTTCCTTCCGACAATGCCAGCACGTGAGGTGCCGGACACCCAAGCCCGGACCAGAACTACCACTTCCACTTGGAACTTGGAACTTCCTCCCCGGTGACGCAGGAGTGACCCCGACTCCAGCAGACCACACATCCGCCTGAGATTTCGCTGCCATGCTCTGCGATGGATGGGCCTCTCGGTATCGCTCGGCATCCGAAATCAAAGTCTCCACAGAGTCGTAAGTCCGTTCCTTCAAGAATGTCACAAGGCCTACGGAGTTGAATGATAATTTCTTTCTCCGGGATACCTCGCGTGTGTGATTTCAGAGAAAGGAGTGAGGCTGCATTTTTACCATCGTATCTTTTTAGGTTTTGTTTTCTTCCCAAAATGAAAGAAACGTCTCAGTACAGTCCTTCTGGTATGTATGTGTTACCAGAATAAAATCATTCATTAGTGAAATAACTGGCACCAATTTCGACTTTAATTCTACCTTGGGCGCATAGAACGTGAAGGGTTTAGATGACTCAACGAAAGTGTCTGAAATTGCCCTCAGTATTATCTCGTTAAAAATGTGGCAGAATTTATATTCCTAAAAAAGTCTGCAAATTGCAAACCCCCCAGCCTAGCTCCTTCCCTCCCGAGCCATCCACCCACTCACTCCATCTCCCACCCACTAAATCCATCTCCCACCCACTCACTCCATCTCCCCCCTACTCACTCCATCTCCCACCCACTCACTCCACATCCCACCCACTCATTCCACTTTCCACCCACTCACTCCATCTCTCATCCACCCACTCTATCTTCCACCCACTCACTCCATCTCCCACCCACTCACTCCATCCCCCACCCACTCACTCCATCTCCCACCCACTCACTCCATCTCCCACCCACTCACCCCATCTCCCACCCACTCACTCTATCTCCCAGCCTAGCTTCTTCCCTCCCGAGCCATCCATCCACTCACTCCATCTCCCACCCACTCACTCCATCTCCCACCCACTCACTCCATCTCCCAACCACCCACTCTATCTCCCAGCCTAGCTCCTTCCCGCCCGATCCATCAACCCAATCACTCCATCTCCCACCCACTCACTCCATCTCCCACTCACTCACTCTATCTCCCAGCCTAGCTCCTTCCCTCCCGAGACATCCACCCACTCACTCAATCTCCCACCCACTCACTCCATCTCCTACCCACTCACTCCATCTTCCACCCACTCACTCCATCTTCCACCCACTCACTCCATCTCCCACCCACTCACTCCATATCCCACCCACTCACTCCATCTCCCACCCACTCACTCCATCTCCCACCCACTCACTCCATCTCTCACCCATTCATTCCATCTCCCACTCACTCACTCCATCCCCCACTCACTGACTCCATCTCCCACCCACTCACTCCTCTCCCACCCACTCACTCCATCTTCCACCCACTCACTCCATCTCCCACCCACTCACTTCATCTCCCACCCACTCACTCTATCTCCCAGCCTAGCTCCTTCCCTCCCGAGCCATCCACCCACTCACTCCATCTCCCACCCACTCACTGCATCTCCCACCAACTCACTCCATCTCCCACCCACTCACTCCATCTCCCACCCACTCACTCCATCTCCCACCCACTCACTCTATCTCTCAGCCTAGCTCCTTCTCTCCCGAGACATCCACCCGCTCACTCCATCTCCCACCCACTCACTCCATCTCCCACCCACTCACTCCATCTTCCACCCACTCACTCCATCTTTCACCCACTCACTCCATCTCCCACCCACTCACGCCATCTCCCACCCACTCACTCCATCTCCCACCCACTCACTCCATCTCCCACCCACTCACTCCATCTTCCACCCACTCACTCCATCTCCCACCCACTCATTCCATCTCCCACCCACTCACTCCATCTCCCACCCACTCACTCCATCTCCCACCCACTCACTCTATCTCCCAGCCTAGCTCCTTCCCTCCCGAGCCATCCACCCACTCACTCCATCTCCCACCCACCCACTGTATCTCCCAGTCTAGCTCCTTCCCTCCCGTGACATCCACCCACTCACTCCATCTCCCACCAACTCACTCCATCTCCCACCCACTCACTCCATCTTCCACCCACTCACTCCATCTCCCACCCACTCATTCCATCTCCTACCCACTCACTCCATCTCTCACCCACTCACTCCATCTCCTACCCACTCACTCCATCTCCCACCCACTCACTCCATCTTTCACCCACTCACTCCATCTCCTACCCACTCACTCCATTTCCCATCCACTCACTCCATTTCCCATCCACTCACTCCATCTCCCACCCACGCACTCCATCTCCCACTCACGCACTCCATCTCCCACCCACTCACTCCATCTCCCACCCACTCACTCCATCTCCCACTCACGCACTCCATCTCCCACTCACTCATTCCATCTCCTACCCACTCACTCCATCTCTCACCCACTCACTCCATCTCCCACCCACTCATTCCATCTCCTACCCACTCACTCCATCTCTCACCCACTCACTCCATCTCCTACCCACTCACTCCATCTCCCACCCACTCACTCCATCTCCCACCCACTCACTCCATCTCCCACCCACTCACTCCATCTCCCACTCACGCACTCCATCTCCCACCCACTCACTCCATCTTACTCCCACTCACTCCATCTCCCACCCACTCACTCCATCTCCCAGTCACGCACTCAATCTCCCACCCACTCACTCCATCTCCCACCCACTCACTCCATCTTCCACTCACGCACTCCATCTCCCACTCACGCACAACATCTCCCACCGAGTCTCCCGCTCCTATCCCAGACTCCATATTCTGGGTCACACATGATGTCCGCTTGAGCTTTATCGCCTGCCCGCTGTTTCTATCTCCCAATGTTTCTATCTCCCAATGTTTCTATCTCCCAATGTTTCTATCTCCCAATGTTTCTATCTCCCAATGTTTCTATCTCCCAATATTTATGTCTCCATGACCAAATAACGCTTTGCCGACCCATACTGGGTGAATCGAAACATGACCGCAACCCCCCCCCCCCCCCCCCCCCCCCCCGGGACATTATCTAAAGTCTCCTCAAGGTACGATGAAATCGGAGAACTCGGTGAGGAATGAAGTACCATAGGGCCAGGCGGGGACAGAGAGGACCAAACAGTGGAACGACAGGCGAAAAGCCAATACATCAACCAGAGAGAAAACAACACTGTTGGACACAGGGTGCAGCCGCTGTAGAAATCAGTCGCCAGCAGTCCCCATGAGTTTAAACACAAGTGTGGGAGGAAGAAAGTATTTTTCATAACCATATTTCACTGAGAAAGTGTATATTGTGCTGAGAGATTCTCCATTCAGGTTTGTTACCAGGCCGTGGCATAGTTTACCGCCACATTTTAAATGCAGCACCCCCCCCTCCCCCACCCCACCCCCCACCCCCTCCCCCACCCCCCCTCCCCCACCCCCCTGTGGGTTTAAAATAAGAATAAATCTGCCACGTCTCCCTATGCGATTTGTAAGGGGCAAATGAGCGAGGAAACCGATAAATTATTTGCATTTTCTCAAACCACCTCTGGTGTTTTTTGTGATTTATATAGCCCATGGACAAACCCTACAAAGGTTTCAATAGTAAAAGTTCTTGATTCATCATCAGACTTGAAAGTTTGCATTCCGACGTCAAAGTTTTCAACAAGACAGCTGTCCACGCGTCATTGCATTCTGCTTGGAATTCGACGACATGA
>JAWQFJ010001887.1:90027-110027 GCA_034096865.1 Theodoxus fluviatilis | reverse complement strand
CCACCACCGTCACCACCACCTTCACCATCATCATCACAACCACCATCACCACCACAATTGTCACCACCCCCACCAACACCATCACCACCACCACCACAATCACCACCACCATCACCATCACCATCACCACCACCACCACCATCATAATTGTCACCACCACCATCATAATTGTCACCACCACCATCATAATTGTCACCACCACCATCATAATTGTCACCACCACCTCCACCATCACCACCACCATCATAATTGTCACCACCACCATCATAATTGTCACCACCACCATCATAATTGTCACCACCACCATCATAATTGTCACCACCACCTCCACCACCACCATCATAATTGTCACCACCACCATCATAATTGTCACCACCACCATCATAATTGTCACCACCACCATCATAATTGTCACCACCACCATCATAATTGTCACCACCACCATCATAATTGTCACCATCACCACCACTGTTACGGGGATCCACAAACGAAACAACACGGTCCCAGGACTAAGTACATGTCTTTATAATCAATCACAAAAACATGCCCGTAACAGGGGTAGAAAAGAAAAATAAAAGTAAAAAGAATGTTACTCGGTTATCTGGTTCAACCACAACATCCTCGATAACCTCAATTTCATAACTCTCTCTCTCTCTCTCTCTCTCTCTCTCTCTCTGTTCGTCGTCTTCTCTCTCGTCTGCTTCACTTCGTCTGCTTCTTTCTTCTCTTCTTCTTCTTCTTCGTCTCTCAGCAGGCGGACCGCGCTCGGTCTTCTCTCTTCTCCATACTCGGACTGACGGCAGACTGACGACAGACTGACGGCGGACCGACGGCTGACCGACCTCTCCCCTTTCTTCTCAGTGGCAGACTATACAGCAAGAAGGTCCACTCCACGCAGCAAGACAGTCCACACCACGCAGCAAGAAAGTCCACTCCACGCAGACTGTACAGCAGACTGACGGCAGAACGACCTCTCCCCTCTCTTTGCAGCAGGCAGACTAACTGCTAACTCTTTCCTTCGCTAACATAGCCACCATCTCACAACCCACTCACGAACTCAGCACTATTCAGACCTCAGAGAAAACATCGCTCACCACCCCCAAGTCAGAATTCAATTTCTACTCACTTCAAAACCTTCATTGCAAAAACGCACACAGTCGCCGGATTACCAAACAGCAAATACCAAGCCTATCTCAAGTAAGATACCTGGGAAACAACTTCCTCATTACAACCACCATCACCATCACCATCACCAACACCACCATCACCATCATCACCACCACCACCACCACCATCACCATCACCAACACCACCATCACCATCATCACCACCACCATCACCACCTTCACCACCACCACCACCACCATCACCACCACCATCACCACCACCATCACCACCACCATCATCACCATCACCACCATTATCATAATTGTCACCACCACCACCACCACCAATACCATTACCACCACCATCACCACACTATCCCCACCACCACCATCAACATCACTACCACCATCATAATTGTCACCACCATCACCTCCACCACCATTATCATTGTCAATACCATCACCACCACCATTGTCACCACCATCATCCATGTCACCACCATCACCACTACAATCACCATTGTCACCACCATCATCATTGTCACCACCATCACCACCACC
The DNA here is from genome assembly GCA_034096865.1 of Theodoxus fluviatilis. NCBI lineage: Eukaryota > Metazoa > Mollusca > Gastropoda > Cycloneritida > Neritidae > Theodoxus > Theodoxus fluviatilis. The sequence goes on along the minus strand of JAWQFJ010001887.1, from coordinate 108,360 downwards.
ACCACACCATCCCCACCACCACCATCAACATCACTACCACCATCATAATTGTCACCACCATCACCTCCACCACCATTATCATTGTCAATACCATCACCACCACCATTGTCACCACCATCATCCATGTCACCACCATCACCACTACAATCACCATTGTCACCACCATCATCATTGTCACCACCATCACCACCACCACCACAATTGTCAGCACCATCACCATCACCATCACCACCATCATCATAATTGCCACCACCATCACCATCACCACCACCATCATCATTGTCACCACCATCACCACCACCGCCACAATTGTCAGCACCATCACCATCACCATCACCATCACCATCACCACCATCATCATAATTGTCACCACCATCACCATCACCATCACCACCACCATCATAATTGTCACCACCATCACCACCACCATCATAATTGTCACCACCATCACCATCACCACCATCACCATCACCACCACCACCACAATTGTCACCACCATCACCATCACCATCATCACCACCATCATCATTGTCACCACCATCACCATCACCACCATCACCATCACCACCACTACCACAATTTTCACCACCATCACCAGCACCATCATCACCACCATCATCATTGTCACCACTCTAAACAGTTTCATTGATTCCGTGAGTAATGGCCTTGCATAGCCTACAAAGGCTGATATGCCGTTAAACTTTCTTCCTTCCTTCCTTTTAGGATTATGAATTTCTGAGTTTGTGTATAAGGAACAACTGTATGGCCTGCTGAGGAACTTTGAAGTCCAGTTGGTATTCCTGCCTCCGCCATCAGCGTGTATGTGTGACAGGCGAATAACTAGGTACACATTGACTTGATTTGCGTTTACTCTAAACTGTTTTAGTGATTTTCGTGCCTAATGGCCTTACATAGCCTACAAAGGCTGATTGGCCGTAAAACACCACCCACCATCCATCCATCCATCCATCCATTTATCAACCCATCCAACCTTCCGTCCGTCTGTCCGTGCGTCCATCCGTCCGTGCATCCATCCATCCATCCGTCCTTCCGTCCCTCCATCCACCCATCCATAGCATTGTGGTACCCTGCTATCGCAGCGCCAGATGAAGCATGGTGGTAGTACGGGTTGGGTGTGACATGCCTCGAGCAGGCAGGGAGTATAGAGACGGTGTAGTTGTCTCTCTCCCTTCACTCCCTCCAAGGGGTCAGCAGACAAGAAAGGCATGGCGTCACATTTATCCGTCTTTATTCATAGTAACTTTTTTGTCTTTATTCATAGTAACAGTGCAGTACATGGCCACCGCCTGCTGGGCTGACCTCTCCGTCGCCTCTCTCTGGTCTCTCTGCTGCTCTGGCTTTAAATAGCCACTACGCGGACCTCAACCAGAGCTGACAAAATTTCAAACTCAAAATTTGGACCTGTGGTTCCCAGTGGAGGCAAAATTGTGCTGACACAACAGCTTTTAATAACTGTTTGAGTCTTAAATTAACAGTCCCATATGACAAACTTCACTCCGTTGGAAAGTGCGTTAGTCAAAGCACACTCTGCGCCAATGAATAAATTTCAAAAGTGATTCGTATACAAATGATTGGCCAGTGAAGTATCCACGGCGCCAATTAAATCGTGTACTTATTCATCGTTTTCTTTTAATAGTATGGTATACAACTCATGGAGTGCAGGTTACCATATATGGGATGATTGATAAGGATAAACACTAGGTTTATATTCAATATTACAAACAGTACATGGTACATTAGATGAATAAATTGTAAAATCCAATGTGCTATCACGCACGCAAAGACTGAAAAAGTGTCAGATGAGAAAGCGAGTCTGCGCGATCATATATCTCTAAGGTAGCAACAGAGTGTGAGAGAAACACGCCTTCTCACGTATCTCTGCAGTTACAATCAACTCACGCAAGTATGGGAACAGATGAGAGACAGCACGTTGAACTACAGTGGTCTGGACAAGTCTCTACATCCTATTCTCACCCTCTTACACATCCATCCATCCATCCATGCTAATGCAGTGGCCCTGTGATACGTCACTGACGGAATGAGCCATTCGCAGCACTGCCCTCCGTGCGCACTGCCAGCCAATCGGCGCGCGTGTTCTTGTCATGCAGCTCCCACGTTGCACCACAATGGTCAAAACGTGTGTGAGGTGTCGGACAGCCCATATCCCGAGTGATCGTCACAGGACACAGTTTATGACTGCAGTTTCGAACAGTGTCCAACAAGTCAGTAGAGTACTCTTTGTTCCAGATGCGGCTGTGAGCCGAGAAATGCAAAGGGTTAATTCTTAGTTGGCGCTTGTTGAGCAGCGTCAGGAAAGCGCGTAGAGACTGCAAGATATCTGTGGATGACGCTAGCAACACAAAGCAATATAGGACAGGTTCTATTAAGGTCCGCATTCTTTGTGGGTTGACAGCATCGCTTTCTATATGTGTAGCAAGTGATGCAAACTACATGTATACTCAAAGCGTCGTGTGGAGAGCGTAGGGTGGAGCGTGTGAAATCGCATGGAGAGCCGTAAAGGCCTTCACACAAGAAGCAACCAAAATCGCTTGCCACGTTGCCTGCGGCCGGTTGCCTGGCACCGTGGCAAGCAATGCTGGAGACTGACCATGCACACAGCTGCTACAATGACCATTCAACTCTCGCCACGTTCTATTTATGGAAGCGTATTAATTCCCGCGCCTGCACTCAAAGACGCTGAGCATCTCTCCCCCGCGGGCTTGCCCTAGTAGACAATGACTGAAATATATCATCAAAACGACAGAGAAACTTCGAGTGACGATAGCACCTCCTCATCCAATGATGATGTTTGCAACTGCTGCAGCAATACTAATAATTGCCGAACAGCGAAAAAAGAGGAAAAGAACGTGTTGGTCTCGTCCATGGTTGACAAAACGACCAAGGCATTGTGCCTACTCTTGTCTGCTACAAGAGCTCCTCAACGAGGATCCCAAGGCAACGAGAACTTTTCCTCGCATATCCCAGGAACATTGTCAGGACTTGTTGCCACGGCTGCTGATGTTATAAAGGTTTTCCTGGCTTTGATACAACTCCATGCGCCGAGCTTTTTCTGTGTCAGTCAGAGCGGTTGACGCCATCGTTGAACACATTTCCGCGGGAAACGTTGACGTCATACGCAGGTACGTGCGATTGGTGGATTCACAGAGCGTGGCCCGCCACTGTCCCAGAAATTATAACAGATTCTACTGCGAGCAACACAGTTGCCGGTGGCTTGGAAAGTTGCTTGGAATGCCAATGTCTTTCTACTGACATCACACGCAAAGCAATGCATGGGAAGCAATCACTCTGAATTAGTGCAATTGCCTCGTGTGCAAAGACCTTAAGACATTCCCGCTGGTCGCATACAACTGTCGCTCAGTCGTGGCAGTCAGAATCTACACTTCAGGGCTTGTCCGCTGTCCGGACTGGGCGTCTGAGCGTGGAGATTCTCAGCCTAGGAGCCTGATCATTGCGGAATCCGTCTATCAAGTCATTGCCTTTCTGTGCTGTACGGCAATCGAGAAAGCTGAGAGAACGGGGGAGAGAGAGAGAGAGACGGAGAGAGAGAGAGAGAGAGAGAGAGAGAGAGAGAGAGAGAGACATAGAGACAGACAGACACACAGACAGACAGACACACAAACAGACACACACACAGACAGACAGACAGACACACGCACACAGACAGGCAGACAGACAGACAGACAGACAGACAGACACACAGACAGACAGTCAGACAGACACACACACAGACAGACAGACAGACAGGCAGAGACAGACAGACAGACAGACACACAGACAGACACACAGACAGACACACAGACAGACAGACAGACAGACAGACACACAGACACACAGACAGACGCACAGACAGGCTGACAGACAGACATACATACAGACAGACAGACAGACAGACACACAGACACACAGACACACAGACACACAGACAGACACGCAGACAGACAGACACACAGACAGACAGACAGACACACAGATAGACACACAGACACACAGACAGACACACAGACACACACGTACACACAACCATACACAAAACAATACACACACATACATACACACACAGACAGGTACACATACACACACACGCACACACACACACACACACGCACACACACACACACGCACGCACGCACGCACGCACACAGACAGAGAGAGGCAGTCGGAAATGAAGAGGCAAGAACCATGAGAGAGAGAAGCAGAAGCAAAAGTAACCTAAAATTCAAACATCTCCACACCCTCTTCATCCAATGAGACGCTACGTTTCGAACCAAGGGTGAGTGGAGGTGCCAAATTGTTTACATATCCAGCACAGGCGAGCAACGAACAGCGCAACCTCGCATACTGACTTGGGTTCAGCCTAGCTCGTAGCTCTGACCAGTGAGGGCGTCAGCCGCCACCCTGGGGAACCCCGGCCGTTCTAAGCCCGCAGTAGCCACGCCGCTTGGGAGAAGACCGCCACACGCCAACACTGCGGGTCACTACGCTACGCCCACTCGTAGTCGACGTCACTACCTCCTCCTCCTCCACCTCGCCCACTACCCCCAACTTCTTCCTCCTCTTCCTGCCACTGCTCCTACTCCCGCCGTCCACTTCTCCCTCCCACGTTCTCGAGGTGACGCTACCTAGAAGGGATGACCTGACTCCACTGCCACTCACAAGCTGACAGGAAGTCGCCCCGTCGGTCGCGCGCTCTTTGCCTCCTTCATGTGGCGGTGGGAGGGTAGTCAGGATCACCTAACCGTGAGTACAGCCCCATGTAATATTCCAGGGAAATCATGCCCCGAGTTTGCATATTCGGGTTGATCTCTTTTTGCAAAGTTAGAGGCGTTTCGCACCCTGTTTCTAGATCTGACCACCCGACCGCGACTACAGCCCCGCTGCAGTATCCACGATGATCCTTAATTAACCATGTCATGGCTTGCTGAGATTGTTCTCGTTTTGCAAGTCACCGCGTTCTTGGCGCCTTATGTGGCGTTGACCATTTGACAGTGAGTGCTGTATTGTGACAGGTGAACCTCGCACCTGAGCTGGTGGTCTGTTCAGATTATCATCACTTTGCAGACCACGGAGATGTCTTTAGTCTTCTTTGTAGTCTGACCACTTAGCAAGTGACTCAAGCAAAGGTGCAGTCCTTCAGACGAACTCGCACCTAGAATGGCTCGTTGAAGCTGTTTTCGTCTCGCCAACCCTGTAGGTGTCTTTCGCCGTTTCTACTGTTTTGACCATCAAACCGTAAGTATCATTTGCTGCCGTCTCCCAGGTGACCCTTGCGTTATTTTACCTCGCGGAAGCAGTTTTTGAATTGAAAACTATGTAGGCGCCTAGCACGGTCTTGGCACTCCTGGCCTTCTCACTGTGAGTCCTGTCCCAGCGCTCTCACTGTGATTCCTGTCCCAGCGCTCTCACTGAGTCCTGTCCCAGCGCTGTCACTGTGAGTCCTGTCCCAGCGCTCTCACTGTGAGTCCTGTCCCAGCGCTCTCACTGTGAGTCCTGTCCCAGCGCTCTCACTGTGAGTCCTGTCCAAGCGCTCTCACTGTGAGTCCTGTCCCAGCGCTCTCACTGTGAATCCTGTCCCAGCGCTCTCACTGTGAATCCTGTCCCAGCGCTCTCACTGTGAGTCCTGTCCCACCACTCTCATTGTGGGTCCTGTCCCAGCGCTCTCACTGTGAGTCCTGTCCCAGTGCTCTCACTGTGAGTCCTGTCCCAGCGCTCTCACTGTGAGTCCTGTCCCAGCGCTCTCACTGTGAGTCCTGTCCCAGCGCTGTCACTGTGAGTCCTGTCCCAGCGCTCTCACTGTGAGTCCTGTCCCAGTGCTCTCACTGTGAGTCCTGTCCCAGCGCTGTCACTGTGAGTCCTGTCCCAGCGCAGATCCCCATGTGGACCCCGCGGCCAACCTGTTTCGTTGAGACCGTTCTCGTTTTGCAAGCAGCGAGGGTTTTCTGCGGCCTCTTTGTGGCTATCACCACGTGTTCCTGAGCGTGGTGTCCTTGCAATGTCTGCGATGAATCGCACCTATGCTGACTTAATTGGAACTGTTGTCTCTTCGCAAACAGCAAAGTGTTTCGCGGTTTTTCTGTAGACTCGCCTCGTTGGTCTCCAACTTTTCAGGACTAGACTCGGATTGGGTCGTCACAAACTGCCAGTGTAAAAGAAGTGTCGTATATCAGTCTTAGTATTGCTCCGAAAATAGTGTTCTCAATTACCCTTTTTGGCCGTAGCGTTTGATTTAAAAAGCGAAACATAAAACGTCTCTTTCTCGATGGTTTTCCATGAAAACTGCATTAGACGGCGCGCATGAAAACCGCTGGGAAGGCGTGGTTTGCGCACTGAAGACAGCGTTGCTGAAAGCATCGGCTTTTCATTCTCCTGTTTTGGGGGATCAACACTGTTTTTCTGCGTTGGTAATGTTCTGGCCACGTCGGTTGCGTAAAATTCATGGTCGGCGCCGAGGCTCTCTAAATGGTACATGTTCTGGAAAATGTCTCATCGAGCTCATCTTCATATCAACAATGACTTACGCATTGGTGCTGACAACTTTTATAATAGTAAGTTTGGAGATAATACAGGTTCTTTAAGGTGATGTATGCAGTGTGTCTAAAAATATCTGCCATCAAACGCATTGATGGTTTATATCGTCATTTGATAATAAAAATTGCTCCGAACAGAATATCTCAGTATAAGACCTTCTAGGAACCATTTTTGGTTGAGATATTGTGAGCATTGAAACTCCCAACAACTCGGGGGCTCAACCTGAAAAACGAGTGTCTTCTGGCACAAGGCATGTTGAACAGGAATCTTTAAATTTCGATTTTTGCATTCTAGTGATGTCGTCATTTTTCCTGAAAGTTCTTTTTTTTTAACAAGCGGCGGCTTTAAGAATGCACGTGTTTCATATTTTATTTTTACGGTTTAGCATTTCTAATAAACGCTTCGTGAATGAATTCAAGTACAACAACGTCATCAAATTTTTATCTACCGATGGTGATGCGATGAGGTGTAGGGAAAGATTAGTATTGCTCCTGTACTGGGCGTTACAAATTGACTGAGAAAAAATTATACACTTACACTCATTCACAGAGACATTTCATACTGTAAAAATAAGACATCCTTAGGTATAGAAGTTCCACTTCTTGAAAAACTTCGTATGAGCGATTTGTGGAAAACATTATCAAAAGCTGTTGTAATATTTAGTGAATTCAACGTTACCAAAAAATTCCAAGAGTGTTGAAATGACCAAGAGCACGCGTGCAACCGTTGTGTATCCATATGTGTGGAAGTTAAGGTTATGGGAAGAAATAAAAATCGTTTGGGCAGGAATGCATTAATCATTGCAGTAAAGTGTCTCCTCTGGCGAATCAAAACTTATAAAAATCACACTTAATGAAAATCCAGTTGCTGATACGTTCAAACACACGCAGTTTCCACAGGGGTTAACATTTACTCAAAAGCCCACCACTAAATGTGTCGTGTAGAGCGATTTATTGGCCAACAAGTCTGGAGCTCTCACAAAATATTTCAAATGATTAGTTTTGCTGGGGCTCGCGTGGGGACATCGTGCCTCTCGCCTCCACAAGAACCGTGTGTGCTCGCCTCCACAAGAACCGTGTGTGCTCGCCTCCACAAGAACCGTGTGTGTTGGTACGCGGTTCACAGAGCGCTGGTATCCATCATTACACAACCAATATGGTAGGTTGTGGTTTTGAAGTGCTGGAATGAAAATGATATATTCTTGCGTAGTTTTCATCCTAGCCTCTGTGTTTGCAATAGATCAATGCGCGGAAATCAACATGCCATTGCAACATATCTAATCTCCCCCTGTATCTGAAAACGTGTGGCTTTTCGATGAAATCTCTTCTACGCTCACCTCACCCTATGCAACTCATCAAATATATGAAAATGTCAATGCTTTCGGTGAGTTGAACGAATCGTTTTGTCAATGCTGTGGTTGCCAAGTTCTCTTTAGAATTTCAAATACACCTGGGTTAAAAAACGAATGCTAGTCCCGAAGGGCGGACAAACGCGAACCACTTTTGTTTTGCTCTTTGTGTTCAGTCTGCTTCCTCCCACGCAGCTCGCGCTATCCCCAGCATTTGTGTGGAGCCAGAAGACCACGTGATTGTGAGGGCGGGAGAACAAAGGCAGAATCTGTGTAACTGAGGGTTTCTCCTCAAAGCCATGGCGCTAAAACTGCCGTGAACTGCATCACCGTTGAGGAAAGGATTGTAGCCGAAATGAAATGATGCTCTTGATTATTCCAAGCCTTGTTCAGGCCGGATGACAAGAGATAGACCAATTCTTTGGTTTACGCCCTCTTTCGTTTGAGTAGTCTTTTCAACAATCTTCGGAACTGCCCTTGTAAAGAGGTTCGTTGCTGTTGCTGCCGGAAAAAGAAGATTCCAGAATTATTTTCAGTGTGGAGATCGTTATTTCATTACGCGTAGATTCAAAGAACAACACAAGAATTGATGAAGATCTCATGCGTGTTACGATTTCTAAAATCCTCGAGAGGGTTACCATGCATACTGCTATTGTAGAACAAGTGTACTGCACTGATGGAATCGCTCGATGCCTTCGCATCAGCTGGAAAATTGAATACTGTAAAGTCAACATTTGTCTTAAAAGACAATAATGTCACAATCAAAGTTGCTACATCTTTATGAATTATCTTCAGAATAAATAGTTTTAAAGTACATTATGTGATTCGACCTACATACATTGGTACGGCTCACTGTGAGTATAGAGAACGTGCCAGAGCTTTCCTACTCTGACAAAGGAACATTTATCTGAGACTGCAGTGGTACCGCGGGATAAGGGACGCGGCATTATTCGAGCCCAAAGATTTACACGGAGAAAAGTTCGAAATATCAGTGAGACAGTTTCGTCCTCAAAACGCGCTTCCTCTTTTTGAATCGCGTCGACGTCGTTGGTGATGGTAGTAGTAGTAGTAGTAGTAGTGGTAGTGGTAGGAGTAGTGGTGGTGGTAATGGTGGTTGCATCAGTGGTGGTGCTTAAGGTAATAGTAGCGGTGGTGGTGCTTTTGGTAATAGTAGTGGTGGTGGTAGTAGTAGTAGTGGTGGTGGTAGTGGTAGTTGTGGTGGTAGTGGTAGTTGTGGTGGTAGTGGTAGTGGTGGCAGTGCTGGTGGTGGTAGTAGTAGTAGTAGTAGTAGTAGTAGTGGTGGTGGGGGTGGTGGTAGTAGTATTGATAGCAGTGGTAGTAGTAGTGGTAGTAGTAGTAGTAGTAGTAGTGGTGGTGGTGGGGGTGGTGGTAGTAGTATTGATAGCAGTGGTAGTAGTAGTAGTAGTAGTGGTGGTGGTGGGGGTGGTGGTAGTAGTATTGATAGCAGTGGTAGTAGTAGTGGTAGTAGTAGTAGTAGTAGTGGTGGTGGGGGGTGGTAGTAGTATTGATAGCAGTGGTAGTAGTAGTAGTAGTAGTGGTGGTGGTGGGGGTGGTGGTAGTAGTATTGATAGCAGTGGTAGTAGTAGTGGTAGTAGTAGTAGTAGTAGTGGTGGTGGTGGGGGTGGTGGTAGTAGTATTGATAGCAGTGGTAGTAGTAGTAGTAGTAGTAGTGGTGGTGGGGGTGGTGGTAGTAGTATTAATAGCAGTGGTAGTAGTAGTGGTAGTAGTAGTAGTAGTAGTAGTAGTAGTGGTGGTGGGGGGGTGGTAGTAGTATTGATAGCAGTGGTAGTAGTAGTAGTAGTAGTAGTGGTGGTGGGGGTGGTGGTAGTAGTATTGATAGCAGTGGTAGTAGTAGTAGTAGTAGTGGTGGTGGGGGTGGTGGTAGTAGTATTCATAGCAGTGGTGGTAGTAGTGGTAGTAGTAGTAGTAGTGGTGGTGGTGGCAGTGCTGGTGGTGGTAGTAGTAGTAGTAGTAGTAGTGGTGGTGGGGGTGGTGGTAGTAGTATTGATAGCAGTGGTAGTAGTAGTGGTAGTAGTAGTAGTAGTAGAATGAGGTAGTAGTAGAATGAGGAGGAGTGTGTGCGTGCGCCACTGAGCAGCCTTTGGGCTGGACGTGCGCGCAATATAAGTACATTATACATACATACATACATACAATAGGAATAGGAGGACGAGGAGAAGGAGGATGATGATCAGGAATAGGAGGAGGAGGAATAGGAGGAGAAGGAGGAGGAGAAGTAGCAGGAGGAGCGGGAGGAGGAGAAGGCAACCGTCTGTCACGAAAGACAAAGGAAGGTCAGAAGACTCAAGGCCAGCGTCTGGAGTGGCTGCGGAGTCCCACACTGTGGCGATCTCTGCCGCATCCACGTCCGTGCTGCACTCTCCACAGAGACACTCTGCGGGCTGAGGGGAAACCGCACTCCACTTCCTCTGCCTTCTCTGCCTCCTCTGCCTCCTCTGGTCCTCCAGCACCCGGCTCTCCCTGACTGCAGACCTCCGTGTTCCTTTTGATCGCGCCCTTCCTGCTGCCGCCGTCGTCGGTGAGGCATTGCGAGCTGTCAGCGTGGCGGCAGTGGCAGTAGTGGCAGCAGTGGCAGCAGTGGCGGCAGTGGCAGCAGTGGCAGCAGTGGCGGCAGTGGCGGCAGTGGCAGCAGTGGCAGCAGTGGCGGCAGTGGCGGCAGTGGCAGCAGTGGCAGCAGTGGCAGCAGTGGCAGCAGTGGCAGTAGTGGAAGTGGTGGCAGCAGTGGCAGTAGTGGCAGCAGTGGCAGCAGTGGAAGTGGTGGCAGCAGTGGAAGTGGTGGCAGCAGTGGAAGTGGTGGCAGCAGTGGCAGTGGTGGCAGCAGTGGCAGTAGTGGCAGCAGTGGCAGCAGTGGCAGCAGTGGCAGCAGTGGCAGCAGTGGCAGCAGTGGCAGCAGTGGCAGTAGTGGCAGCAGTGGCGGCCGTGGCAGCAGTGGCAGTAGTGGCAGCAGTGGCGGCAGTGGCGGCAGTGGCAGCAGTGGAGCAGTGTCCGCTGTGCTGTCCAAATCAGCTGGGGAAGGCAACCCCGGTGGCACAAACAGCATCGGCAGGCGCTGGTGCAGTCTCGACACCTTCCGTTTTTCCCTCCAGCTCGTCCATCTTCCTCTCATTCCCACAGTTTCCTTCTCCACTCCTCCAGACCACTTTGAAGCTCGCTTCTCATTGGAAGTGTCCGTGAGGGCGTCCTAGCAGCTCTTGATGTCTCCTCGTGTTCCACAAGCGCACGTCTTCACATCGTTGTCAGGGAGACCAGTCGATCTGCCAGCCGCGAGCTCCCCATACCACGCAGGGTCCTTGGAGATTCGGTCATCCTGCAGTCGACACACACATGCAAACCAGGAATGGCTGCAATTTGTGAAACATAGAATATACGTCCGTTCGTGGACGGTCAGCCCGTGTGATTCAGTGTAATATAATCTAGTTCCCAGCTTTTCTGCAAACACTGTGTGGCCTTGCCGTTGGTGACTGCCAATGTCTTCCTAATGCAGGCAACTGCTCCACTGCCACTGTATTCGCACGTAGTTCCATGTCATGGAGGGTTACCTCCACTTCGCACATGCTGTCCTCAGTAGCACCAGTATTTGCCAACAACAAAAGACAATGCATTAGTCGGAGAGAGAGAGGGGGAGAGAGAGAGAGAGAGAGAGAGAGAGAGAGAGAGAGAGAGAGAGAGAGAGAGGAAGGACGGACAGTCAGACAGACATACACACAAAGACAGGCAGACAGACAGACAGACAGACAGACAGACAGACAGACAGACAGACAGACAGACAGACAGACAGACAGACAGACAGACAGACAGACAGACAGACAGACAGACAGACCGACAGACAGACAGACAGACAGACAGACAGACAGACAGACAGACAGACAGACAGACAGACAGACAGACAGACAGACAGACAGACAGACAGACAGACAGAGAGACACACACGCACATACAGACACCCAGACATACACACAGACACAAAGACAGACAGACACAGAGACAGACAGATACAGAGACAGACACAGAGACAGACAGACACTCAGACAGACACAAAGAGACAGACACATAGAGACAGACACGCAGACAGACACGAAGACAGACAGACAGACAGAATCATAGACAGACAGACAGACAGACAGAATCATAGACAGACAGACTCAAAGACAGACACAAAGACAGACTCAAAGACAGACACAAAGACAGACACAAAGACAGACACAAAGACAGACTCAAAGACAAACACAAAGGCAGACAAGTAGGCAGGCAGGCAGACAGAAAGAAAGGCATGCAGGCAGACAGAGGAGCAGGGAGAACGAACGGTTTATTTGTTTGTGAATCTCCTGGCCACGCATACCTGAGTGACAACAAACTAACACTCCTCATAGGCCACGGCAGTCAATAATAATAATAATAATGGGAATTTCTATAGCGCTTATTCTCAGGTGAGCTCTAAGCGCTTTACAATCTAGTTCACATATCACAAGCAGACAATCAGATACAGGCAAATCACGTAGGCAATCAACACTAGCTGCAAAATCACGTACAATCAGAGCAAGCATACAAACACATAACATTAACAAGCAAGCAGGCAGAATAATCAAACACAGTTGAAGCAATCATACAACAAAAGAAAATAAACAAACAAGCAGGCTAAATAATCGAACACAATCAAGCAGGCATACCAACACAGTAAATAAACAAGCAAGCAGACAACCAATCAACAATCTAAACAAGAATGAAATAAGCAAATGAAGAGAACAAACAAGCAAGCAAACACAAACGAAATAAGTCACACCGCCTCTTGTTCTCTCTTACTAGAGCGTGTACTACATAGGGACCATTCTTGCTCATTCCGGCTCTTCCATCGACACGAGTGCTTTGATATCACTTGCAATCGTCTTCATCATTGATTTAGATTTGTACATTCTTTCCATGTGTAAATTGCCAGGACACTCGAACAACAAAGGTATTTCATTTTCGTCAGCTTCATTGCAAGCCAGACAGAAACAAACCTTATCAGACTGCTTATTTGCAAATACACATTTGTGAGTTGTTTAAAAAAAAACTCAAACTCACAAATGACATGCTTCTAATGCGCACGAAAGCAAAATATTATTACAACCCATGAATAAACATTTAGGAGCATTTGAAACTAATATTTTCATTTGTATCATATGCCGTTAAAACGTTTTAGAACCTTTTTCTCGGCTTATCACAATGCACTCACCACTCACTTTATACGCAGTCCACCGACCGTCCACTTGCTACCCACACGTTGTCTCCACACTCTTCTAACACTCACCATTTACTCTCCTCACTCTTCTAACACTCACCATTTACTCTCCACACTCTTCTAACACTCAACACTTACTCTCCGCACTTTTCTAACACTCACCACTTACTCTCCACACTCTTCTAACACTCACCATTTACTCTCCACACTTCTCTAACACTCACCATTTAATTCACCTGGAAAAAAAGAAAACAGAAAAAAATGACCGGAGTCTGACCAATTGTATTCTCTCGTGAGAGAGGTGGGCCCTGAAGAGGGCCGTTACTAGAGCAGTCGTAGGCTTCTAGAGCAGTCGTAGGCGAGCTTTCGGAGGGGATCCTCCTTCTTCAGGCCAAGTGGTACAGGACTGGCAGGCGTAGGGTTTAAATAGGGGACTGGCGGAGGCTCGAGCAACGCAAGTCCCCCGAGAAAAGCAGGAGTGGACATGTGCTCACCCCCGTAGAAGGACCGTCCACACCGCAGAGAACACGGGGAACCCGTGCCACAGAACAGGACGGGCTCAACGGTAGTGAGCCATGAAGCCTGTGTCTCTGTTGAGCCCGGTGTGCTGCGTGCCAAACCTGATGATGAGTCTCTGCTCCATAACCCGACGTTGGTGGAGGTCGTGCAACCCGCCCCTCAGCACGCTCACGAGCATGTCAGCGGGTGAGTGGTCGGACAGGTTGAAGTGTTCGCTGACTGGGAGGGGCGACAGGTTTCTGATGGTGGCGCGGTGCCCGTTCATCCGTTGGCGGAGTCGCTGACCAGTCTCTCCGATGTACCAAGCGTCAGGGCATCCTCTGCGGCACCTGATGAGATATACCAAATCTCTGGAATGGCAGGTATGCTTGCCTCTGACGTGGTGTACGGATGGCCCCTGGTAATCGTCGTCTCCGTGCAGATGATCGCGCACGTGGAACACCGCGCCGCCTTACAGGGTTGCATGCTGCCGTCCTCCGTGGGGTGGTGGTCGGGGAATTTGCTGCGGACCAGCAGACTCCTCAGGTTAGGTGGTTGGCGGAAGGCGAGGACAGGAGGAGCCGGAAGTGCACGAGAGAGGCGCTCGTCCTCACTGAGGAAATGTTGGAGACTTCTAATCACCTTTCGCAGCTTCTCCGCCCCAGGGAAGAAACTCGCGACTAGAGGGACTCTGTTGGCCCCCGAGTGCCTGTCCCGACGAAGAAGAAGCTCCTCCCGTCTTTTAGTAGTGGCCCTGTAGAACTGCCGGTCGATGCTCCCACCGAGGTGTCCGCTACGGAGGAGGGCCGCCTTCAGTCCCCGGAGGTGCCTGTCACGATCCCCCGCATCGGAGCAGATCCGGTGGATCCGAAGCGCCTGTCCATAGGGGATGGACTGCTTGACATGCCTCGGGTGGGAACTGGAGTGGTGGAGCATCTGCATGCTGTCCGTGGGCTTACGGTACAGGGAGGTAGTGAGCTGTCCATCCGTTATGGTGACCCGAGTGTCCAGAAAGGTGACCGACTCCTTGGAGAAGGTCATAGTCAGTTGAATGGTAGGGGAGAACCCGTTGATCTCCTGATGGAGTTCCTGGAGGGCCTGTTCCCCGTGGTTCCAGATGAGAAACAAGTCATCAATGTACCTGATGTAGAAGCTGGGGCGCAGGGGGCGGCTGGAAAAAAAACCCTCTTCGAACCTGTGCATGAAGAGATTCGCATACTGCGGGGCGAATCTGGTGCCCATGGCTGTGCCGTGCCTCTGCAGGTACATTTTGTCACCAAAGGAGAAGGCGTTGTGCTCGAGGATGAACCGAATGAGAGCAAGGATGGTATCGGGAGAGGAACAGTCGCTTTCGCGTAGAGCCGACGCGGTGGCTGCTATGCCCTCCTCGTGGGGGATGCTGGTGTAGAGGGCTGCCACATCCATCGTAGCCAGTAGCGTGTTCACCATTTAATCTCCACACTTCTCTAACACTCACCACTTACTCTTCACACTCTTCTAACACTCACCATTTACTATCCTCACTCTTCTAACACTCACCATTTACTCTCCTCACTCTTCTAACACTCACCATTTACTCTCCACACTCTTCTAACACTCAACACTTACTCTCCGCACTTTTCTAACACTCACCACTTACTCTCCACACTCTTCTAACACTCACCATTTACTCTCCACACTTCTCTAACACTCACCATTTAATCTCCACACTTCTCTAACACTCATCACTTACTCTTCACACTCTTCTAACACTCACCACTTACTCTTCACACTCTTCTAACACTCACCATTTACTCTCCTCACTCCTCTAACACTCACCACTTACTCTCCACACTCTTCTAACACTCATCATTTACTCTTCACACTCTTCTAACACTCACCATTTACTATCCTCACTCTTCTAACACTCACCATTTACTATCCTCACTCTTCTAACACTCACCATTTACTCTCCACACTTCTCTAACACTCACCATTTACTCTCCTCACTCCTCTAACACTCACCACCTACTCTCCACACTCTTCTAACACTCACCATTTACTCTTCACACTCTTCTAACACTCACCACTTAATCTTCACACTCTTCTAACACTCACCACTTACTCTCCACACTCTTCTAACACTCACCACTTACTCTTCACACTCTTCTAACACTCACCACTTACTCTCTATAAACTGTCCACTAACTATCCCCACACTATCTGTAAACTTTCCACACAGTTCTCAACACACTCGTCCCTACAGGAGTCCTTACACTCTTCACACACTCCACACAGATTTTCTACATGCTGTCCACAAACCATCCACACATTGTCCAATCTATTAGTTCTCACACTCTCCACGCACTCTTCTTCTGGATGTCCGCCTCAGACGAGAAAGACGTCAGTGACGAAGCTGTGACTACATCGCGACCTGCCATGCACAGACTGACAGAGGCGGTCGTAGATCAGGCATGCAACAGCAGCAGCTGCAGGGCTGGTCTTCCTCTCTCTGTGAGCAGTGCGTTTCCGGTCATGGCTCGGTAGCCGCCGCTCCTCAAAGACCGTGACACTCTGGGAAACAGCCAAGCGCCAGGCACTTCTGTCTGCTGCCAGGGACCCCCAGCTTGTGGCTGCAGTGGCGCAAGTCTTCAGGGTGGCTCTCCAGCCGTCCTTGAAACGCGTGATTGGCCCTCCAGGGACCCTTGCTCCGGTAGCCAACTCTGAGAGAAATTCATTTTGGGAATGCTATTGTCCTTCCTCCTCAAAACGTGGCCAACCCTGAGCAAATGGGCCTGTGTGTTGAGGGCTTCTATACCCCTCATTTGGGTCTGCCAAAGTACCTCACTTTTGGGGGTTCTGTGAAATGCTCATGACCTTGCGAAGGCATCACACACTCATTATTTAATCTTCGCACGCTGTCGTCACACTCTTCATCCACCCTTTACACTTGACCTACACACTCTTCACACATCCTTCACACTTGACCTACACACTCTTTATTCACCCTTCACACTTGACCTACACACTCTTCACACACCCTTCACACTTGACCTACACACTCTTCATCCACCTTTTACACTTGACCTACACACTCTTCATCCACCTTTTACACTTGACCTACACACTCTTCACACACCCTTCTCACTTGACCTACAACACTCTCCACACACCCTTCACACTTGACCTACAACACTCTTCATCCACCCTTCACACTTGACCTACACACTCTCCACACACCCTTCACACTTGACCTACAACACTCTTCATCCACCCTTCACACTTGACCTACACACTCTCCACACACCCTTCACACTTGACCTACAACACTCTTCATCCACCCTTTACACTTGACCTACACACTCTCCACACACCCTTCACACTTGACCTACACGCTCTTCATTCCCCCTTCACATTTGACCTACACGCTCTTCAGACACCCTTGACACTTGACCTACACACTCTCCACACACCCTTCACACTTGACCTACACACTCTTCACACACCCTTCACACTTGACCTACACACTCTCCACACACCCTTCACACTTGACCTACACGCTCTTCATTCCCCCTTCACACTTGACCTACACGCTCTTCAGACACCCTTCACACTTGACCTACACACTCTCCACACCCTTCACACTTGACCTACACGCTCACTACAGCCCATTCACACATTTCTCATACGCTGTCCACCTTCTCACTGTACTCTTCTCAGTCTCCACTCTCCTCCACACATTACCTACACGCTCTGCACAGTCCATCAATACACTACCCGCACACATATGATACACTCCATGTGCCGCTCACAAAATGTCCGCACTTTCCATCCACTGCCGATACCAAAATATACTCCACACACTCCACACCTGAAACATCCTCACGTACCACCATAACACTCATTTACATTCCTTATACACACTCTTTTCATTACTCTTAGTCAGCTTCTGTTTTATGAAAATGCTACCTGATCATAAAATACATTATTCATCATTGCAGTTATTTGAAAACTTGTCGATGTCCTTTATGAGAAAGTATCTCATTACCAATTCAACATCTGACTGTGAGAAATAAATTGAGCGAGAGAGAGAGAGAGAGAGAGAGAGAGAGAGAGAGAGAGAGAGAGAGAGAGAGAGAGAGAGAGAGAGAGAGAGAGAGAGAGGGGGGGGAGGTATGGTAGTAGTAGTGGTAGTAAAGGTGGTGGTTAGGGGAAAAGTGACTTTCTTTTGTGTTTAGTGAAACGGCCACTGGAAGATGAACAAAATAAGTTCAGTGTGCAACAACCCTCTTTAAAGCAGATTACCTAAATAAAAACCGCTGGCGCTGAACCTCCAGGTTTTCGTATATTTATTTTTAAAAAGAGATAAAAGAACGGGTTCGAACCCGCAACCTCTCGAAAAAAAAAGGGGAGGAAAAAACACACACACACACAAACACAAAAAACCAGGTCGGGTTCGAACCCACAACCTCTCGAAAAAAGAGAGAAAAGAAAGTTTCAGTGCAGAATCGAACCTGGTCATGCATGACCAAGAGTGCAACGCTCTACCAGCTTAGCCATTTGAGAATTGATATGACGGAGTGTTTGTAAAGCATTTATAACGTTCTTTTCCCTAAACCCCCTTGCAAGCTATCGGCCCAGGAAACAATCGACCATATATTTTAAACATGATGGATAGGTT
>JAWQFJ010001887.1:75000-90005 GCA_034096865.1 Theodoxus fluviatilis | reverse complement strand
CCCCAGTAAAACTAGTATCTGTACATCACCAACACAATAACCCCAGTAAAACTAGTATCTGTACATCACCAACACAATGTATGTAAATGTGTATATATGTGTGTATGTGTATATGTGTGTGTGTATGTATATGTGCGTACGTATGTGTATGTGTGTGTGTGTGTATGTGTATGTATTGTGTGCACGTATGTGTGTATGTGTGTGTGTGTATGTGTGTGTATTTATGTCTGTGTGTGTGTGTGGATTGGGGTCAGAGGAGACCTGCCGCGCCTCCCTACGCCATTCTGAAAGGGAGATAAGTATGGAAATCGAGTCTTGACTCGCTCTTCCTCTAAACTGTCTCTTGTGGTTCCGCGTAGAGACTCCACAGGCTGACAGGCCGCTACACTTCGTTCATTCTGTCACTGAATCTGTCTCGCGGGAGGCACACGACAGTAGGAAGAGAGCAATCCCGTTTCCGTATTAGCTTGTTTTGATTCAGAACTCGCGATCGCCTGTGCTGATGTGTCACACCATTCTCTTGCGGTGACTGTGGTATTACAACGTCTGCCTCTGTCACCTTGACTTCAACGTTCTCCTTCTCGTCCACTCCGTTCTTCTCGCTCTCACTGCTTTCATTTTCCTCCTCGTCTTCTTCGTCCTTCTTGCTGTCTGTCTTTTATCCTCCTCGTCCTCTTCGTCCTTCTCGTTCTCTCTTTTTTTAAATCCTCATCTTCTTCATACTTCTTGTTTTTCCCCTATTCGTCCTTCATGTCTTCCACTTCATCCTGTTTGACCGCCTTGTCTCCTCAGCATTCTCGTGCTTTTCGCTCACCTCCTCCTCCTCCTCTCTCCTCCTGCTCCTCCTCCTCCTGTTTCTCCTCCTCCTGCTCCTCCTCCTGCTCCTCTTCCTCCTGCTCCTCCTTCTGCTCCTCCTGCTCCTCCTCCTCCTGCTCATCCTGCTGCTTCTTCTCCTGCTCCTCCTCCTGCTCCTTCTGCTCCTCCTGCTCCTCCTCCTGCTCCTCCTCCTCCTCCTTTTTCTCCTGCTCCTTCTTCTCCTCCTCCTGCTCCTCCTCCTGCTCCTCCTCCTTCTCCTTCTCCTCCTCCTCCTCCCTCCTCCTCCTCCTCCTCCTCCTCCTCCTGCTCCTCCTCCGGTTAATCCGCCGCCTGCTCCTCCTGCTCCTCCTGCTCCTCCTCCTCCTGCTCCTGCTCCTCCTCCTCCTGCTCCTCTGCTCCTCCTGCTCCTCCTGCTCCTCCTCCTGCTCCTCCTCCTCCGGCTCGTCCTCCTCCGGCTCCTCCTCCGGCTCCTCCTGCTCTAGCTCCTCCTGCCCCCTGCTCCTCCCGCTCCTGCTCCTCCTCTTGCTTCTCCTCCCCTCTCCTTCTCCTCCTCCTGCTCCTGATCCTGCTCCTCCTGCTCCTCCTCCTCCTCCTGCTTCTCCTCCTCCTGCTCCTTCTGCTCCTCTACTTTCCTTCACCTCCTCCTGCTCCTCCTCCTGCTCCTCCTCCTGCTCCTCCTCCTGCTCCTGCTACTGCTCCTGCTCCTCCTCCTCCTGCTTCTCCTCCTCCTCCTGCTTCTCCCTCCTCCTTCTCCACCTAACCTGCTCTTTATCGTTCTCCTCCTTTTTCTCCTCTTCCACACTCCTGTACCTCCGTCTGCTCCTGCTTTCTATCTCTGCTCCTCCTCTTCTGCTCCTCCTCCTTCTGCTCTCCTCTTCTCCTCTTCCTCCTGCTCCTCCATCTCCTGAATGTCACAACGAGGATAAGATTGAGGTTAGCTGCTTGTAGATACAATCATCGTGTTCTGGGACGTTATATACAAATATGTGTAAATCTATGTTCTGTCATGGAGTGCAGTCCGTTGCAGGAAGTAGCACACACCTGGATATAACCTCGGGGGATTTTGTTCTGAGAGCATATTTTCGCACACAGAAAATTGTCTGGAAGCGTTGGGGTTAGGGGAGACAGGAAGAGTGTGTGTGTGAGCTGTCTCTAGAGAGTGATATCCTGAGGGACATATAAGAGAGATCCCGTCTAAGAGGATTTTCTATTGCAATACAAGGGGATTACGTCGATGGGGATATTGTCTAAAAGCCGTGTGTCTCATATGAACATGTCTGCATTAATTTGTGCACACACAAGCACATCCACCCACCCACCTACCCACCCACCCACACACTCATACACACGCGCGCGCACGCACGCGCACACATTCGGGCGCGCACATGCACACACATATACACACACAAACGCGCGCGCATTCTCTACGTACACATACCTTACACATTCAACCAGTCTGGCATATAAAGTGTATGTGTACAACTCTCTCTATGGATGCAGTAAATAAGCAAAAACTTCGGAATTGTTTTCCTCGACTCCCTCTGATCTCCTCTCCTTCCTCAGCCCTGCCTCCTTCCTACTGTTGGACGCCTTGCTTGCTTGCTCGCTTGCTTGCTCGCTTGCTTGCTTGCTTGCTTGCTCGGCTCAGTCCTGTGCTGTGCAAGCTACGTTCATGGCCCTCGTAAGACTGTTGAGTCCAGCCTAAGATGGTCACACTGGGGGCAGCGCGGCCACTGCAATGACGCTGTCGCTGGGGAGGGTGATGGTGCCTTTCTGCGTCACCAGGAGAGCCATAACCCAGTACTTATGACGTGGCCATTTCTCAGCCAGGCACTCCTCTCTTTCGGCTCACCACTTTTCTAAGCATTTTGGCCCATCCACCAGCAATTGCAGTGTTCGGAAATTTCCCCTTTGCATTCGCAACAGCATACGCCTTGCGTGCTTTGTTTTGAACTATTAAATTTCTGAACCGTTTTCCTTTCTCGTGCTATCTTGTTAGATTGCAGGTGCAATGCCCCGTTGCCTTGACATGCCGGTCAGACAACCAACCAACCAACCAACCAACCAACCAACCAACCAAACAAACAAACAAACACGCTGACCCTATAGGTCATGCACAGACAGGTGTTGTAAGTTGAGCAAATGTCGTTACGACACCAACATCCATTCCGACGAGAGGAAATCGACTGCTTTAAATGATATTAACAACGAGTGATTTCGCACTTTGATACTTCCTTGAGGACCCTGATGTTCAGGCTTTTAAATAGGGACGAATACAGAAACATGGAAAAAAAAGTTGCCTCAGAATCGGAGGAATCCACCTAGAACTCCAAGACGAGCAGGTGAATAGAACTACCATTGCCCAGGCGACCGACTGATTCACTTCATAGTTTGTAAGGCGTATGCGACTTATGCTTCACTGCCAAAGTGTTTCATCCGTAGCGAAGGACACGATGAAAAAGTGCGTCATTCTTGCCATTACAATGCGCTGCTGTCAGGCTTGGGCTGGCCGGCTGTGTTGCGGAGTTGGTACCCTCGCGTCATGTTTCTTTGCAAGGACGCACGCCTATGGAAACATTGTTACATTGTGGTGTGCTCTCACCCCATCCCGCCCCACTCCGCCCGATCCGACCCCACCACACTTCACCCTACCACACCACACCCCACCCCACCCCACCCCAGCCCCTCCCACCCCACTCCACCTCACCCCACTCCACCCCACCCCACTCCACCCCACCCCACCTCACCCCACCTCACCCCACCTCACCCCATCCCACCACACCTCACCCAATCCCACCCCACCTCACCCCACCCCACCCCACCACCCCACCCAACCCAACCCAACCCAACCCGACCCGACCCGACCCGACCCGACCCCACCCTAGCCTAACCCAACCCACCCCACAAAAATTATCTCTCTCTCTCTCTCTCTCTCTCTCTCACACACACACACACACACACACACACCACACCACACCACACCACACCACACCACACCACACCACACCACACACCACACCACACCACACCACATACCACACCACACCACACCACCCCACACCACATACCACACCACACCACACCACCCCACACCACCCCACACCACATACCACACCACACCACACCACAAACCACACCACATACCACACCACACCACACCACACCACATACCACACCACATACCACACCACACCACACCACACACCACACCACACCACACCACACCACACCACACCACACCACACACCACACCACACCACACCACATCACACCACATACCACCCCACCCCACACCACCCCTCTTCGCCGATGGAAATCGTCTGTTTTGTCGCCTACAGATTAAAATCACGTTGTTTAAATATCGCTTCATTCATCTGCTTTTTCATTTGTTCATTCTTTTGTCATTAAATAGGCTGTTAATCCACCTGTCACGCATTCATTCATTCTGTCGTTCCCACGTTCACGCTTGCTGACGGCCCGGCGTTTTCGTTCGTTCCATGCAGGCCTACTGTCGTGCAGGAGGATGGTGAGGAAGAAAGACTTCGGAAAGGTGTTCTTCATCTACCTGTGTCTGTTCCACGTCTGCCCCGCCCACCCCTGTGGCCAGAATCCTCTGCGAGGCATCATCAGTCTCGCCGAAATGACAGGTAAGTAGGACGCCATCAGTGGCCGTTTTCATAATGTGTGAAAAAGGGAAAGTTAAAAACATTGTTTCGCAAATGTTGTCACTTTCCCAGGTGCTCAAACACTGTTTTCCTCCCCACATTAAATATGGCGCTACATCGATGTTTGTTCGTGACGGTAACTTTACAAATTTACTGAAAATTTCACTCAGGAAATTTACAAATTTACTAAATATTTCAGGAAATTTACAAATTTACTGTATTTGACATCCAGGAAATTTACAAATTTACTGAAACATTGTCAGCTTATGCCATACGCACACACACTATACACGTTTTGATTTACAGTGAAGTTTAACATTTTTTATTTCATAAAAGCGATTTAAGATATCGTTTTCCACGATCGATTGTCCACGTTTTATTTTATTCATTTTATTTATTCATAAAGAAGATTTTAAAAAAACATCATCTGCCACGATCCACCACCCACGTTTGGGTTTACAGAGAAGATGAATATTATTTATTCATAAGAGATTAAAAAAAATCTTCTGCCACTATCGACCATTGTCACGTCATTCCCAAACAGAAAATTATTTGTTGCGGCAAGTGAGGCTTCCGTGGCAATTTGAATTGCATTTTAGTTTTGCTTTGTAGCAGGAGCATTTGTTTGTTTGACACTTTCTGGCCCACCGGTGTCGCAGGATATTTCGGAACCGGACGAATGGGAACCATTCCGATTTATCCTAGAAACTCAGAAAATCATACGAAAGCATCTAGAAGGTGGTTCCGAAATATCCTGGTGGTTCCGAAATATCCTGCCGCCAGGTGCGGGATAAATGGGAATGGTTCCGAAATATCCTAGGATTTTTGGGAACCGGTTCCGATTTATCCTGGTTCCGAAATATTCTACGACACCGGCACAGTTGCATTTGGCAAAACCTTGACCCCCTGAAGCTGTCTCTGCTACAACAGCAGAGCGAAGAGATACGTGTTTGTCGAGATTCACATCACTCATGAAGAGTAGTCTTGGAGGGCACAAATCGAACTGGTTTCGTGAATACCCCTGATTTAAAACCCCTGCTTTCACTGCTACAGTATACATGTCAGTTGTGATGTCTCTGTTTACAATGACGCCTAAAATATGTTTGGCATCACCTCTGCCACGATCAACCATTGGCACGGGCATTGCCACATTGTCTCCCACTTCACCGCATAAAGTCCACTCTACTTCTCTTCACCATTCTCTCTGCTTGAGATGACTGGCCTGAGAATGCTTCCCTTCGAGCCTTTTTGACTCTCTCAATGTGGGCGGTCAAAATTGTGGTTGATGTGTATGAGGTTTGAAGTGGATCAGCCGTCGTGGTGGCTGAAGCCAAGGAGGCGTCAGCAAAGGCCGACGGTTGATCTGGAGTCATGTTGGCTGGGGTCTCAGCAGAGGCCGACGGTTGATCTGAAGTCAGGGTGGCCGGGGTCTCATTACAGGCAGAAGGTTGAGCCAGAGTTATGTCAATTGAGGCAGACAGTTCAGCTGAAGTCAAGTTTGCATCAACTGTAGAGTTGTCTGCATCAACTAATTCTGCTGCTCTGGAAGCTGGCTGAGGCAAATCCAGTCTTGCTAAATCATCCTCTGACTCAAGATTGTTCAAGATTTCTTGGGGCAAGGAAGAAGACGTCAGTCCAACGCGTGCTTCATTTCCAAATAAGGCTGAGTATGGGGATCGCTTTATTCCTGAATGGTAGGAAAAATTCTTGTGGAATTGAACAAATTTGATACCGGCTACCCAGTCTTGGCTACTGTTGTCTGTGAGCCAAGCAACAAGCATGTCCTTGATGTCTCCGTTTGCCCGCTCAACAGATCCTTGGCTTTGGGGGTAACGGGGCTTGCCATGGACCATCTTCAATGAAGGCCAGAACTCCTTCTGTTCTGAAATGACATTTGCCGTGAACTCGGTTCCGTTATCACTTTGCAGTATGACTGGAGCGCCAAGCAAAAGAAAAAGATATAAAAGCTGGCTGGCGACATCTACTGGGCGTTTGCTTCTAATAGCGCGCAAGACACAGAATTTTGTCAGGTGATCTTGATAGACCATAATCCATTTGTAGCCATTGCAACTCATTGACTGCATGTCGACTAAATCTACCTGACCTCGACAAGAAAAGTCTTTGGTGAGTATTGGCGGAACGACTATGCCTGTTGTTTTGGGTCTCTTTCTCTTTTTTTGACATTCAAGACACAGGGACTTGAATAATTCGATGGCTTGCACGCGGATGTTGGCAAACTTTTTCTTGGTTTCCTTCAACATGCGGTCCCGTTCTCCATGCCCAGTCGCGATGTATGAAGCGCGGAGGATGTCAAATGTTTCTTCAAGTGTAACGAAGTACATCGGGGTTTCCTCTGCATACTCTCTTTTCTTGGTCAGTTTTTCGACAGGTCCACACTGTAGAACTTCATACCTGTGACAAGGTAAAGATAATTTATTAGAAAGAATGGCACTATCAGAAGAACACACACAGCTGCGGTTACAGAGAGAGAGAGAGAGAGAGAGAGAGAGAGAGAGAGAGAGAGAGAGAGAGAGGCGTTAAAGAACACACCCCATAAACGCACGCAAGAAAAACAAAAGAAAAAAGAAGGTCAACAAAACAACAGTACTTACTTTCTCAAAAGATGATAGTCATGTTGAATTTTTGACTCTTTGGACAAAGCGGCAGATTTCACATCTTGTAGCATCTTGGAGTATTCGGCCTTTCCAAACAAATTATAGCATTTGCCTTCATTTTTAATTTTTAAAAGTGCTTCTGTGAATTTGTCCTGTTGGCGAGGTTAGCCATTCTGGTCTTGTCTTCCTTGGCAGCTTCGCATAGACTAACACCAAAGCTTGCCTTTTTTATTGTAAATGTACTGAACAGAACTCACACTGAACCCCACACAAACTGACACTGAACTCCACAAACAATCAAAGCTTGCTTTTTTATTGTAAATGTACTGAACAGAACTCACACTGAACTCCACACTAACTGACACTGAACTCCACAAACAAACAAAGCTTGCTTTTTTATTGTAAATGTACTGAGCAGCACTCGCACTGAACTCCACAGAAACTAACTTATGCATGTACTGAGAAGAAATCCTCCTGGACTACTGCTTGAACAGTATT
Organism: Theodoxus fluviatilis; assembly: GCA_034096865.1. Classification (NCBI taxonomy): domain Eukaryota; kingdom Metazoa; phylum Mollusca; class Gastropoda; order Cycloneritida; family Neritidae; genus Theodoxus; species Theodoxus fluviatilis. The sequence goes on along the minus strand of JAWQFJ010001887.1, from coordinate 82,411 downwards.
TACAGCTCTTTTGACTAATTTACTGAAATTGTCTTTTCCTATCCAGTAAATCTGTCAAAAATTAAACCCAAAATTTCAGTAAATTTGCAAATTTATTGAAATTTACAGTAAATTTGTAAATTTCCTGAGTGAAACAGTAACTTTGTAAATTTACTGACAATTTCAGAAAATTTACAAATGTACTGGTTTGATAACTTTTACTGTAACATATATATCTCTCTGAAGGAAATTCAAAGATTTTTATGATGGTTTGAATGTCCGACAGGGCAAGTCATGTCCATGACGTTGTGGCGGGCCACATTTGTACAGTCTACGGTTACAGGGCAAATGATGCTGTGACGTATATCACTGTCGAACCTTCTCCTCCAACCAGTGAACACGCACTTACAAATATGGTCGTTGTAGCAGTGAATCAGCGAAAAATGGAAGATATGGGCAATATGGAAACACTTTACACTTACACTTTACAGCTATAGTCAAATAGTTCAGGTTTCCATCAGATGGATTAGGACATGATCATCATTCCTGACCACTTTTGCTATTTTGAAAATACTTTCTTTTAGTTGAATCACAATGTCATGTGCAATCATCACTGGCTCCGTAGTGGTGTGGATGTAATAAATTCCACTCCACACACTGATAACATGCTTCTGTCAGATGATTGTTCAAGTGGAAAGGCAGACGCTCCCCCGTGATTCCCATTGAAAGGTCAGGGAAAAGCGGGGCAAACGAGAGTGCAGTTATGTTGGCAGAAGGGAAGTGAGACGTGCGTGTGAATTTATTAGTGAGTGACGAGCGGTTGGATAAACGTGCATCATGAACAAAATTGGATGAGATGCTGAATGACAATTATTGGAATGAATGGACGGTGACGTCTAGCATTATTTGGAAAGTGGGCAGGGAGAATCAGGAGATGTGGGGGTGGGGGATCTCTCAGGCAGTGAGTGTATGTGTGTGTTTGGCAGTCTCCCGGAGTGAAGCCATCCCTCGCTAATTGCGTCGGGTTTCTTTGCAAACTGTGAGGCAGAGTAGACTCGGCAACTTTCTCACTAAGCTTCCGCTTTACTTTTCAGTTCTGTGTTTTTCAAGGCACTAAATTGTGACCTGACCGTTACAGAATGGACAAAAAGTTCACTAGCTAATCTCGTGACCTTTTAACTAGTGCTAGCGCTGAAAGAAGGAAGGAAGCCTCGTGCGTTTACTTAGGGTTCTTGTCTCTGTCGTCTGCGCTTTCCATTAAGAGCCTGCTCTTTATTCCAGAAGCATCGCTCACTGCTGAGTTGCATAGGCGCGCCGTCGTGGTTCTTGCAAACTACTGGGACGTTCAGTAGCGTTGTCTTTCTCTGGTCGCCATCTTGTTTCTCGTGGACCTCTGCGCAACTCCTGTTGTGAAGTTGTGTTCAAAACTGCTCTTATCTTTCAAAACGTGTATTTCTGAACAAGATCCCAGGCTTTTATTGTGCTTCTATGTGTGTGAGGAAATGCGGCTATTGTCTGAGCTGTAAAGATACATCCCAGATTTCTTCTTCCCAAGACACCCAGTGGGGAAACATCGGGTGGCAACTGTCCCTGGAAACAGTAACTGGTGCAGTCACCTAACCAGGCATCCTACATCTACCTTTTTGTTCGTCTCTCCTCAGGTGCCGGATTAGGACGATTAGTCGTTCCTTCAGCAGGGGAAGTAGTACGTGAGGGGATTCGAGTTGTATCTGGGACGAAGAAATGTACCATTGAAATAAGATATTATATGTTTGTTAGATTTGCTGAGGATCCCTTTGTTTCTGTTTTAACTCTCTTTCTCACGAAAAAAGTTTTACTTGTTAATAACGGTTTGATAAGGTCGAACACTGAAAAAAAAACACCACAATACCTTCAAAGATAATCCTATCGTAGATGTCACTAAGCGTATCCAGATCCATGGTTTTCCAGCAGATATCTGACATGAACGCATGTTTTAAAAAAATTTGTCGAATATATAAACATGCGTCAATATCGTGTCCCTTTAGTACCTTCATGCATACAAGTGGAAGAAAGCTGCGCTTGATCACAATGTCTTGTCCCATATGTTCTTCCTGGACACGAAAGCCTCCAGGAAGAGCAAGGTCGAAACAGGCGCGAACGCATTCCAGAGTGCCGGAGCACTGCCATGGAAGCGTGCTTGGCTGAGGAGCACGTGGGCAAAAGGTTGCCATGGACAGTTTTGCAGCAAGCCGCGTTGTCAAATCGCTCCTGGAAGCACGGCACCCAGATTCCCGTGAACTCCGTGGCGCCACAAAGAGGGAGGGGAAGATCCAGTCGCAGACAACACCACAGCAGCTGGAGCACCGCTCCCTCCCTACGAACACCCATGCTGCCGAGAGCGGAAAATGGTCGGACGAGAGTAACGGATCACCTTGAGTTTCAAAAGAGACAAAAACTATCAGTGGAGTTGCAGGGTCCCGGGATTATTTCGAAGTATAAGGAAATGTTATTGTTGTCATTGTAGTGAAGGAATGATGAGCCAGTGGGAAGTCACGACAATGGTAATTCTGTAGTAAACAAAGCGTGGATACAAAACAGTCGAGCGTTCCAGGCTCTGGTGGCAAGCGTTATGAAGTTTGAGTGGGAAAACGTTTGTCCGCGTCTAGCTACTAAGCTGGCTGAAAACTGCTTCCAAATTTACCCCAGTGTAGATTCTGGGTTCCTTACGACAACATCGAGCGTGCCAGTGCTGATCTTCATACCAGCCCTAGAGTATACTGCTGTCCCAGTCCTGCAGCTGAACAACCGTCCTTGCAACAGACGCAGAAGCACATAGCACTTTGGTCATGGAGCCTCCACCCCCAGTCGACCCAAGGAGAGTTTCGATGTGATGGTCACTGCAGCTGTCAAACCTGGTACTCGTATTCTTGTCGATAAATCTTACCACCGCGTCCCTACAGCGCAATAAAGCAGCGAAAGGCCGTATAAACTAATAAAGGCGCTTTGATTGCCGGACACCGCAACGTGCATATTTTCATAAAAGTCCTCTCCAGTCACAGCGTTGAAGTAGGACTGAACGCCTGTACGACTAGACAGATATATGTGCTTCTACAGACTCCGATTCGCTTTACGAGACGCAAAGGTTTGTCGTGATGCATCTGAAGTATCGCGTTATCCAGCGAGAGAAACCGTTTGGCGCCAGTCCTTCAAAAACAAGGGCGCCTGTGCATTTCAGACTAAAGTTTTTCATCTAGAAAGGGTCTGCTTTCTCTCACAGTATTTCATTCATAAATCAGTCCATACACTCCCCCGTCCAATGTCATGTCATGCAACTGAAAGGGATGTGCGCTGTGATGTCCTGAGATGGCTTAAAAAAATTGCTTTACTGAATCGCAGAGACCAGTGTGGTGTTAGTGCAGCCGTTCTTATCCCACTCGCTCAGACGGCGACAGATGCGTTTAACGGCGTAAAGATCAAACGAACCCGTTTTAAATGGCAGTTCCAGGACCTCGGCAGCGACGCAATTTCTATGAATGAAAATGAACTCGTCTCAAAGTGCGCCAACTTTGTCTTCTTGAGTACAGTCCAAAGGGTATACAGTGGGGAAAAAGACCCGCTCTCGTTGAATTCAGACGTTATATTCACACGTTTCACCGTGACTTCAAGGTGGAATGTGGGACTTTATGAATATTGGAGAGACTGTAAATTTGGTTTGCTTTACAAGTCGCCATTCACAACTGAAGCCGCCTTCCTTCCAACGCGTAAAATCGAGGCCGCAGTGCACTTTGGGATTACCATCATGGCGCTGACAATACTAAATGCAGAGGTTGCACGAAGCAACTGACCCCCACATGACGATTTCTGCACATTGTTAGTCTTTCAAGAAAATGGCAGTAGAAAGGTAGTGATGTTGCTGGGGATTGCATCTGAAATCAGCCATTTGCATGCGTCCTGCCTATAACTGTGGCGCAATATGACAGGGGCTGATTGCTCAGCACAGCTCTGAAATTGCATCTGGCCACAATGTGCTTCATAGGCCCTGATTTTGAAAATAATGGTTCATTTTAGAAGTTGAGATGGAGGTCAGTGTGAAGAGGGGTGTGCTACTCACCGGATGCACACCCACGTGCTCTACAGAATGGGTGAACAGGCGCAGAGGTGAAACTACACAGTACTTCAGTATTCAGAGAAGTAAAATGAAGACTCAATGAAACGTGTTGCAAGTGGCTCTGCAGAATCTATTCCTTATTTCTTCCTTGTTTTGTGTGTTGCTAATCAATAGACTTGCTTCTCTGGGCCTCTGGTTCTTTGTTTTAATTTTGTAAAGAAAGATATTAAACACATGGAGTAGGCACATGCTTTTTTTGTTCGTTTTGCCCGAACGTTTGTGCGAAGGTGGACTAGGAGTCACACAGCATTCCATTCTGACACGATTTACAGAAAACGTTATCTTAGTGCGGTCTTCCAGCGCTTTGATCAGACTGCCAATAAGTGCAGGGTCATCTCCTCTTAAAATGTGAATGATTAACCTCCCTGTTTGTCAGTCAGTCAGTCAGTCAGTCAGTCAGTCAGTCAGTCAGTCTGTCTGTGTGTCTGTCTGTCAGTCTGTCTGTCTGTCTGTCTGTCTGTCTGTCTGTCTGTCTGTCTGTCCGTCCGTCCGTCCGTCCGTCCGTCCGTCCGTCCGCCCGCCCGCCCGCATGCCCGCCCGCCCGTCCGTCCGTCCGTCCGTCCATCCTTCCATCTGTCTGTCTATCTGTCTGTCCGTCCGTCCGTCCGTCCGTCCGTCTGTCTGCCTGTATGTCTGTCTCACTCTCTCTTTCTCACTCTCTCACTCTCTCTCACTCTCTCCCTCACTCCCCCTCTCTCTCTCTCTCTCTCTTTCTCTCTCTCTCTCTTTCTCTCTTCTCTCTCTCTCTTTCTCTTTTCCCCCCCCCCTTTCTCTCTCTCTTTCTGCTCTCTCTGAAACTAGCTCTCTCTCCCTCCTCCCCCCCCCCTCTCACTCCTCTCATCTCTAGAGAGCTCTCTCTCTCTCTCGCATCTCTCTTCGTCTCCTCCTTTATCTCTCTACTTTCTACTAGCTTCTCTCTCTCTCTCTCTCTCTCTTGTCTTTCTCCCCCCTCTCTCTCTCTGTCTCTCTCTCCCGCCCTCGCTCGCTTGCGTCTCGCTCCCTCTCCTCTCTCTCTCTCTCTCTCTCTCTCTCTCTCTTTCTCTCTCTCTCTCTCCCCCGCTCTTCTCTCTCTCTCTCTCTTAGCTCTCTCTCTCTCTCGCTCTCCTCTCTCTCTCTTCTACTCTTCCCCCCTCTCCTCTCTCTCTCTCTCTCTCTCTCTCTCTCTTCTCTCTCTCTCTCTCTCTCTCTCCTTTCTTTCTCTTTCCAGTCAGTTTTGGTCCTTAATACGCAAGAGGACAAGCAGGAGGGCACAATACCCTGATATTAAAATGAACACATGGAAACAATATTTTGAGAACCTGTTTAGTCCCGCCCTTAACACTCAGGTGCAAACCAGAGATGATCTCTACAGAGGGGTAACTTTTGATGATATTCTGGATGCACCAATTACCTCAGATGAAGTAAACCAAGCAATAACAAAGCTTTCAGGTGGGAAAGCTCCAGGTCTAGACGAAATCCCAGGAGAAATTTTCAAGCTGAGTCGTGGCTACATGCTGCCTTTCTTAGTAAGGCTCTTTAATGCCATATATGATGCTCAAACCTTCCCACGAGAATGGAGCAAATCAATCACTATCCCTCTGCACAAGCAAGGCAACAGGCTCGACCCCTCAAACTACAGAGGTATATCCCTGTTAAGCACTATGAGCAAGCTCTTTACCTCTGTATTAACTAAGCGACTGCATTTATGGGCTGAAGGCAAAGGGAAAATCTGCATGGAACAGGCTGGTTTTAGGACAGGGTATTCTACCGTCGACCACATATTTACGCTACACTGCATGATAAACAGACATGTGTATGGAAGGGGCAGAGGGAAACTATATATAGCATTTGTTGATTATAAAAAAGCCTTTGATTCCGTTGACCGCCAGATCCTCTGGAGTACACTTGCTAAAGCACAAGCCTCTGAAAAATTGATTAATATGCTAAAATCTATGTACGCCCATGTGAAAACTTGTGTCAGATGGAAGGGTAACCTCTCAGAGTTCATTAACTGCCCCATTGGCACAAAACAGGGTGCCTTAGAATCACCGATACTGTTTTCTCTCTACATCAACCAAGTAGCAGACTATGTACGAGAAAACGGTAAACATGGTATTCAAATGTTAAGTGGAAAGTCGGAGCTTTATCTCCTCATATTCGCGGATGATGTGGCACTTCTGTCGACCTCACCCACAGGACTTCAAACCCAGATTAACAATCTTGCTAGTGCGTCACAACGCATTGGCCTAGAAATAAACACAAGCAAGACGAAGGTCATGGTTTTCCGGAGAGGAGGACATTTAGCTCAAGGTGAAAAATGGGTGTTAAATGGGAAACAACTTGAGGTGGTAAACAGCTATAAATATCTGGGTTATATTTTCTCTACAAAACTCTCAACAACAATATCCTTGGACAGTCTGGCTACTACAGCGAAACGAAAAACAATGCATTTGTTTAAATTGATGTGGAGTCTTAAAAACATGAAACCTAAACTATTTTTCCGACTATATGATGCACAAGTTCAGCCTTCTTTACTGTATGCTTCAGAGATATGGGGCCTAAAGGAACACAAACCCATAGAAAAAGCACATATGTTTGCTTGCAAACGTTTCCTAAAGGTGGACTGCAGAACGCCTAACAGCTTGGTATATGGAGAAACGGGAAGGTTTCCTCTCGCCATTAATAGTGCAATGAAAGCTATCAGATACTGGCTAAAACTGACCAAAATGTCTGATGACAGGCTACCTAAGCAAGCCTATCTCATGCTAGCCAATGCAAAGATCCCAGATAAACTCAATTGGGCCAAATCAGTTGAAGATACTTTGTGTAAGGCCGGATATGCATATATCTGGAGGAGCGGAGGCATGTAGCGTGCAAAATAGTAACCCGTGCAAAACAGTAACCGGAAGTCATCGCAGAGTTATCTGCGAGGGACGTGCTTTATGCAATTTACCGCTCCTGCACCTGTTCTTCGCATGGAATATATTCCGATAAACGACGCATTAGTTGCTTTACGAGGTATTGGTGCATTTGTGTAGTTTAACACATGATGTAGCGTTCAAAAAAGTTTTTCCCCGTGTAAAGCCGTCTCCCCTGCCGGAAATAATATGGGAGTCACCTCCCTGTAGTCTGTTTGTAGTCTGGTTTTATAAAACGCGACCGTTGACTGACTTGGCACGCCCGGGGAGTTATGCTAAGATCCGGCCGCGTAAATATATCTGCGTTTTGTGACAAACGTCTTGCTCGGCGGTACTGTACTCCATGCACCTTAACGGTGCGCGTGATTCGGGTGTAATCTTAAGC
>JAWQFJ010001887.1:57500-72500 GCA_034096865.1 Theodoxus fluviatilis | reverse complement strand
ATATGGGTTTAGTTAAACATAAAAAAATGAAATGTGTCTGGAATTTCTTTTCCACCATGACCTTCCTGAATGAGGCCCTGTGACCTGAACCTATGGATCGGCATGGACTGTGGTCAAGGGGGAGAATGTTTTCTTCCTCTCCAACTTGCATGAGATTTAGAGTGTAGCTGTGCTGTAGATAAGTTCTCAGATGGATTTGGGAAGGGAATTGGGGTTAAGGGCCTACTTGTTTTCATAGATTCTGAGCTTTTCTAGTATTTCAAATTGCTTATGCTCATTACCCGAGCCTCACAGGAAAGATGAATATTTCTATGTGAGTGAAATATGTCATAAAGAGGAAGAAAATAAAACTTGTTTCGAAGAAAAAAGTATTTATAATTAATTTTTTATCTAAGGTACCTGTTAAAGTTTACAAGGTTGCCTCCCTCTACGGGGGGTGAAGATGCTAACGTGGCGTTTCCTCTCCTCACCTGGAGTAAAAAGGGTATCTGCGAGGGCAGTGATGTGATAAGAATAACTTTCGTACGCGCCTGAGTAGTGATCGATTTCATCATATGAAATTTTTCATTGTTGGGTATCTGGTAAAACAGACAAACAGACAAACAAACAAACAAACAAACCGCTTTTCTAGTCTTTTTCTGTTCTAATGTTGGGCACGTAGTAGTGATTTACCCAAAGGCCACAAATTATTGAGTTCATTGCACGCATCTCTACATCTGCTGTCGAGGTGAGTCTGTCTTCACAGAGCTACAACTTGGAAACGCAAAGCTACAACTTGGAAACACAGAGCTACAACTTGGAAACACAAAGAAGCAAATGCGACAAGACGACCATGCCAGAACGGGCGATAATGACAAGCCGCACGTCATAAATCATTCTTAAAGACGTTTTATTTATTTTTTTTTAACTCAAAAACTGAAGACCTCCCATAGTGCACTGCTCGAGGTTGGTTATATACGTTACGCCTCTTTTGCCTGAATGCCCCGTGCCTAACCCTAACCCTAACCCTAACCCAGGCACAGTACATTCAGGCAAAGGGGCATTCAAACAAAAAGGGCGTAACGTCCTGCCCCCCTCGAGGTCTCTGCACCCCAGTGCGCTCTCCTCGTGCCCAGCAATAGCACACAGTCGTCTCCTCAGCATGTGCTTCGCCATTTCCACCACGGCTCTTCTCGTAGGTGAACTAGTCGAGAACACTCCGGTCTTCCCCATGTGCGATATACTGTGCCGAACGGGAGTCATTCAGAATGATTGATATCGTCACCCAGAATTTCAATGCAGTATACAGAACCGTGTAAAAAATCTTATTTGTTCAGTGAGAACTGGAATAAGTAATGCTTCAGATGTGTCGTCAGGAGCTGGATGGCGATACTAAAAGAGTATGCGAATAGTCGTGAACTGCCACCAACTGAACAGAGCTGATGGCATTCTCGCCCAGATCTGAGGCCATACTCGCCCCTGAGCTATTCCCGCCAAGAGTGTGCCTGACGAAATGATTGGTCTGTGTATGCTTTGATGAGCCAGCGCCTGCAATGAAATATTCACGAAGCATGGGCCACAGCGACGGACATACACGTGCGCTGGTTGCCGCTTTCAGAGACCTGAGTGAAAGGTAAATGAACGGGGAAAGTAATGTTCCAATGCTGAGATGAAACCCCTCATGGCCGGCCGCAACCGCTGTTTTACGTCGACAGTTACAGCAGGAAGTCACGATATCGCTACATACAAGCAGCGGAAAAATGGCTAACCGAGGCAAAGATGACAACTTGTGTGTGTTCATTATGTATTTCTGGTATTTGTTGCTCATTACTTTCCTCGTCTGTTTGCTCGTGTCTGTCATTGTTAGTTAATTTAGGTACGTGGCTCATACAATTATGACAGTCATGAAAACGAAATTGTCCCTAGGACCTTCAACCATTCAATCAAATCGCAGAGTTCCGATTGTGGTAAACATAGCGTCATCGTCTGTTTTTTCTGTCTCTCTGTCTCTGTCTCTCTCTCTCTCTCTCTCTCTCTCTCTCTCTCTCTCTCTCTCTCTCTCTCTCTCTCTCTCTCTCTCTCTCTCTCTCTCTCTCTCTCTCTCTCTGTATGTCTCTGTCTCTCTGTGTCTCTGTCTCTGTCTCTCTGTGTCTCTGTCTCTGTCTCTCTCTCTGTCTGTCTCTGTCTGTCTCTCTCTCTCTCTCTCTCTCTCTCTCTCTCTCTCTCTCTCTCTCTCTCTCTCTCTCTCTCTCTCTCTCTCTCTCTCTCTCTCTCTCTCTGTCTTTCTCTATATCGAGTGCGCATATATATATATATATATATATATATATATGTGTGTGTGTGTGTGTGTGTGTGTGTGTGTATCTGTCGGCCTGTGTGTCAATCTGTATTCGTGTTTATAGGCGCGTGTGTACGTGCGCGCATCCTTCTCTTCTCTCTCTCTCTCTCTCTCTCTCTCTCTCTCTCTCTCTCTCTCTCTCTCTCAATCTCTCTCTCTCTCTCTCTCTCTCTCTCTCTCTCTCTCTCTCTCTCTCTCTCTCTCTCTCTCTCTCTCTCTCTCTCCCTCCCTATGTCCAGTCGTCCCTCCCGAGACCTGTCCTGACAGGGGCTGCACTGTTGCAGGGAGGGGCCTGCCCGCACTGCTGGACACGGTGCGCTCTGCCAACAGCGACATGTACCGCCGGCTGGAGCGCGACTGGCGCGTGTACTCACACTGCGTGGGCATGGTGGACACTGGCTACTTCAAGCGCTCCTCCCCCTCCGCCCCCTTGACCCTGCCCCCCCAGGATCGCTCCCCTTCTCCTTTTCCTACATCCTCCACCCGTCTCCGCCTGCTCCACCTGGCCTCGTCTCGCCTGCCTCTCATCCATTCCCGCATGAGCGTCGCCAGGGAAAGCATGCCAGCCAGCTTCAGGTACGTCAGCAGTTGTTGTGCTCCACGTCATCGGAATGAGTTGTCTTACTCATTGGCAGTTGTTGCGTCATCAATTTTGAATTCTCGTTCTGCTTGGTTGCACTAACATGGGGCTCCACCTGGGAGGCGCAAGAGACGGAGACCACTCAGCACTTAGCGGCGCACAGTGGAGCAGGAACTGCCTGAGGAGGGGAGGACCTGGCATGAACCGCGGTGGCCAACTCAAGACAGGCCTGGGTGGAAGGGCTTTGTTGGCACCTTATGCTCCACCGGGAGCTCAGAGGATGAGTGAGTGAATGAGTGAGTGAGAGATTGGGGTGGGTGGGTGGCATTCTGTAAACCCGATTCAGTAGTATTGACTCTGGCACAGTTCGCAATGAATGCGTAATAGGCTTGATCCTTGGCATTACAGCATGTAGCGTGGAAAATAGTGTCCCGTTGAAAACAGTGTCCGGAAGTCATCGCAGAGTTATGTGCTCGGGACGTGCTGAAAATTTAACTCTAAAAAGAGACGGCACCCGCCACTCCGCCTGACTGACTTGCCACGCCCGGGGAGTTATGCTAAGATCCGGCCGCGATAATATATGTGCCTTTTGTGACAAACGTCTTGCTCGGCGGTACTGTACTCCATGCACCTTAACGGTGCGCGTGATTCGGGTGTAATCTTAAGGTAAACAACGTTTATTAGCACTGCTGAAATGGTCGAAGTCGGAAACATTCGGAACGTCGTTTAGCTTTAGATTACACCCGAATCACGCGGACCGTTAAGGTGCATGGAGTACAGTACCGCCGAGCAAGACGTTTGTCACAAAACGCACATATATTAATGCGGCCGGATTTTAGCATAACTCCCCGGGCGTGCCAAGTCAGTCAACGGTCGCGTTTTATAAAACCAGACTACAAATAGACTACAGGGAGGTGACTCCCATATTATTTCCGGCAGGGGAGACGGCTTTGCACGGGGAAAAACTTTTTTGAACGCTACAGTATGTGTTAAACGACAAAAATGCACCAAAAACACAAAAACTCGTAAAGCAACTGATGCGTCGTTTGTCGGGATATATTCCATGCGAAGAACAGGTGCAGGAGCGGTAAATCGCATAAAGAGAGAGCCGAGCAGATAACTCTGCGATGACTTCCGGACACTGTTTTCAACGGGGCACTATTTTCCACGCTACACAGCCTTGCGCCAAAAATAGTTCGTTCTGATACTATTTTTATCTCCAATTTTTACAGAAATCATTCAGATGTAAAAACTTGTTTCCATTTCAACACAAACATTTTATTGTATCGAATAAACGCGTGTTTGTTGTCTCAACAAGAGTAAGAGTTTTGTGCAAAATAGTCTTAGAACTACTTTAACGGCGTATGTCAGGGAGCACATCGGCTATCCCACAAGCCTCTCGTGTGACCTCAGCTTGCATAAATTGGCCGAAAACCTTCCATCACGTGATGTCAACAGTGCTAGAGATACTTTTGCCGGTAGGCGAAATCTCTAGTTTACTAGAATGGGTGGGTGGGTGGGTGGGTGAGTGAGTGAGTGGTTCCGTGCTGGAGAGTCTTGATGTCACAGTAATAAACAGAGGAGGGTGACCAAATAAATCTGGCGGTACTTCGAAGTCAAGGCAAGGCCCCGTACCTAAATGTCACCGTGAGTTCGCGTCAGCCCATGGGTCCACAATTCTCAAAGTTTTGCTACGTAGCCTTCCAAGACGCGAAGCCCGTGTAACCACGGTCGGTCAATGCCCCAGTCGTTGTCTAGAATACTTGGCGACTCTAGTATGCTATATACAGTTACTGTCTTATGAAAACCGACATACAGTTTTAAAATTTTAATTTTCTTAGCCTGCAAAGTCACGCTTCGAAAGTTTCCATGGCGAAAGTAAAACTAAACTCACACAGAGGTCACGAGACAAGATGGAACATACCTCGTCAGCGTTTATACCGACGGAGGTATTAAGGTGCGATATACTTTCGGAACTCTTTGCGATAAAGAACTAGACTGAAGAAATTATTATGTTGCTTTAATTATACATGTATTTTCAATTACAAAAAAATCACACAGTATTTGCTTGTTTAAAAATTCCTGACTGTAAGACAGCGCCCACTGGAAAACTGAAGTGGATATTGCTGGGTTTGACACACCTGTCCCACTGCAGGCGGCGATAAGATGAGGGGCTTGCTGGAAATGCTGCCTGGAACTCCCAGCCGTCTCGGCCCCGGGCTCCATGTCAGACACAGTCTCCATCCTCCTGGACATATCTCCCTGCCTCCCATTTCCCTTGCACCTTTGATCTTAAGATCACCACCCCCACCCCCTACCCCACCCCCTACCCCACCCCCTACCCCACCCAGTACCCCACCCCCTACCTCACCAAGTACCCCACCCCCTACCCCACCCCCTACCTCACCCAGTACCCCAACCCCTACCCCACCCCCTACCTCACCCCCTACCCCACCCCCTACCCCACCCCCTACCCCACCCCCTACCCCACCCCCTACCCCACCCCCTACCCCACCCCTTACCTCACCCAGTACCCCACCCTCTACCTCACCCCCTACCTCACCCAGTACCCCACCCCCTACCCCACCCCCAAAATCACCCCTACCCCACCCCCTACCCCACCCCCTACCCCACCCCCTACCCCACCCCTTACCCCACCCCCTACCCCACCCCCTACCCACCCCTTTCCACTCCCATCCCTCTGAAGTGACTGCGTCCAGTCACTTCTGGAATGCCTGGCCCGGAGCTGTCGTGCTGAGTCACTGACTGTCTGCGTTGCCTCGCCTCCGATTCTAGCAGTGCTTAAAAGCGCGATTGACCAAAGTAAAATTCGACGTCACAAGCTCCTCAATGCTGCGTCGGAGGAGTTTCAGAAACGTATCTATTCCAAATAGAAGACGAATCTGAACCGATTTATGATGTTTCAGATGGTTTTAAAAAGTATATTTATGTGCACAAATGAGGGCACATATAGGAAGTAAAGGATAGGGTGTGTGGGTGAGTATAAATACATTGCGGCAACATCATTTCCGTTTCAAAAGGAAAACAAGATTTCAGACTAATTCAGAAATGACTTCCTGGTTTTTGTAGTAAGTGCACAAAGGGAAAATCTGGAGATTGGACGATGCAAAATATTTCAACTAAAAGGCAGGATAAGAAAAAGACACAACGCACGAACTTTTGTCCTCTGAGTCGGAAATGCTCTTCATTACCTCAGTAATGGGAAGAGAAAAGGCAGTGAGAATAACTCACTTTGAAATAAAAAATTCAGAGGAGAACTGGAGTCCGTTTAGAATCGAACATGGCGGTGGTCTGTCTGATTCTGGCGCTTTGCTTTTCTCCTGAAATGATTGGGTGTATCTAGAGCCCCGTCCGTCAGGACTGGAGGCAGGCTCGTCACCACTGTGTAGAGCCCCGTCCGTCAGGACTGGAGGCAGGCTCGTCACCACTGTCTAGAGCCCCGTCCGTCAGGACTGGAGGCAGGCTCGTCACCACTGTGTAGAGCCCCGTCCGTCAGAACTGGAGGCAGGCTCGTCACCACTGTCTAGAGCCCCGTCCGTCAGAACTGGAGGCAGGCTCGTCACCACTGTCTAGAGCCCCGTCCGTCAGGACTGGAGGCAGGCTCGTCACCACTGTCTAGAGCCCCGTCCGTCAGGACTGGAGGCAGGCTCGTCACCACTGTCTAGAGCCCCGTCCGTCAGGACTGGAGGCAGGCTCGTCACCACTGTCTAGAGCCCCGTCCGTCAGGACTGGAGGCAGGCTCGTCACCACTGTCTAGAGCCCCGTCCGTCAGGACTGGAGGCAGGCTCGTCACCACTGTGTAGAGCCCCGTCCGTCAGGACTGGAGGGACGCTCGTCACCACTGTGTAGAGCCCCATCCGTCAGGACTGGAGGGACGCTCGTCACCACTGTCTAGAGCCCCGTCCGTCAGGACTGGAGGCAAGCTCGTCACCATTGTGTAGAGCCCCGTCCGTCAGGACTGGAGACAGGCTCGTCACCACTGTCTAGAGCCCCGTCCGTCAGGACTGGAGGCAGGCTCGTCACCACTGTGTAGAGCCCCGTCCGTCAGAACTGGAGGCAGGCTCGTCACCACTGTGTAGAGCCCCGTCCGTCAGGACTGGAGGCAGGCTCGTCACCACTGTCTAGAGCCCCGTCCGTCAGGACTGGAGGGACGCTCGTCACCACTGTGTAGAGCCCCGTCCGTCAGGACTGGAGGGACGCTCGTCACCACTGTCTAGAGCCCCGTCCGTCAGAACTGGAGGCAGGCTCGTCACCACTGTGTAGAGCCCCGTCCGTCAGGACTGGAGGCAGGCTCGTCACCACTGTGTAGAGCCCCGTCCGTCAGGACTGGAGGCAGGCTCGTCACCACTGTCTAGAGCCCCGTCCGTCAGGACTGGAGGCAGGCTCGTCACCACTGTGTAGAGCCCAGTCCGTAAAGACTGGAGGCAGGCTCGTCACCACTGTGTAGAGCCCCGTCCGTCAGGACTGGAGGCAGGCTCGTCACCACTGTGTAGAGCCCCGTCCGTCAGGACTGGAGGCAGGCTCGTCACCACTGTGTAGAGCCCCGTCCGTCAGGACTGGAGGCAGGCTCGTCACCACTGTGTAGAGCCCCGTCCGTCAGGACTGGAGGCAGGCTCGTCACCACTGTGTAGAGCCCCGTCCGTCAGGACTGGAGGCAGGCTCGTCACCACTGTGTAGAGCCCCGTCCGTCAGGACTGGAGGCAGGCTCGTCACCACTGTCTAGAGCCCCGTCCGTCAGGACTGGAGGCAGGCTCGTCACCACTGTGTAGAGCCCCGTCCGTCAGGACTGGAGGCAGGCTCGTCACCACTGTGTAGAGCCCCGTCCGTCAGGACTGGAGGCAGGCTCGTCACCACTGTGTAGAGCCCCGTCCGTCAGGACTGGAGGCAGGCTCGTCACCACTGTGTAGAGCCCCGTCCGTCAGGACTGGAGGCAGGCTCGTCACCACTGTGTAGAGCCCCGTCCGTCAGGACTGGAGGCAGGCTCGTCACCACTGTGTAGAGCCCCGTCCGTCAGGACTGGAGGCAGGCTCGTCACCACTGTGTAGAGCCCCGTCCGTCAGGACTGGAGGCAGGCTCGTCACCACTGTGTAGAGCCCCGTCCGTCAGGACTGGAGGCAGGCTCGTCACCACTGTGTACAGCCCCGTCCGTCAGGACTGGAGGGACTCTCGTCACCACTGTGTAGAGCCCCGTCCGTCAGGACTGGACGGACTCTCGTCACCACTGTGTAGAGCCCCGTCCGTCAGCACTGGAGGCAGGCTCGTCACCACTGTCTAGAGCCCCGTCCGTCAGGACTGGTGGCAGGCTCGTCACCATTGTGTAGAGCCCCGTCCGTCAGGACTGGAGGCAGGCTCGTCACCACTGTGTAGAGCCCCGTCCGTCAGTACTGGTGGCAGGCTCGTCACCACTGTGTAGAGCCCCGTCCGTCAGGACTGGAGGGACTCTCGCCACCACTGTGTAGAGCCCCGTCCGTCAGGACAGGAGGCAGGCTCGTCACCACTGTGTAGAGCCCCGTCCGTCAGGACTGGTGGCAGGCTCGTCACCACTGTGTAGAGCCCCGTCCGTCAGGACTGGAGGCAGGCTCGTCACCACTGTGTAGAGCCCCGTCAGTCAGGACTGGAGGGACTCTCGCCACCACTGTGTAGAGCCCCGTCCGTCAGGACAGGAGGCAGGCTCGTCACCACTGTGTAGAGCCCCGTCCGTCAGGACTGGAGGCAGGCTCGTCACCACTGTGTAGAGCCCCGTCCGTCAGGACTGGAGACAGGCTCGTCACCACTGTGTAGAGCCCCGTCCGTCAGGACTGGAGGCAGGCTCGTCACCACTGTGTAGAGCCCCGTCCGTCAGGACTGGAGGGACTCTCGCCTCCACTGTGTAGAGCCCCGTCCGTCAGGACTGGTGGCAGGCTCATCACCACTGTGTAGAGCCCCGTCCGTCAGTACTGGAGGCAGGCTCGTCACCACTGTGTAGAGCCCCGTCCGTCAGGACTGGTGGCAGGCTCGTCACCACTGTGTAGAGCCCCGTCCGTCAGGACTGGAGGCAGGCTCGTCACCACTGTCTAGAGCCCCGTCCGTCAGGACTGGAGGCAGGCTCGTCACCACTGTGTAGAGCCCCGTCCGTCAGGACTGGAGGCAGGCTCGTCACCACTGTGTAGAGCCCCGTCCGTCAGGACTGGAGGCAGGCTCGTCACCACTGTGTAGAGCCCCGTCCGTCAGGACTGGAGGCAGGCTCGTCACCACTGTGTAGAGCCCCGTCCGTCAGGCCTGGAGGGACGCTCGTCACCACTGTCTAGAGCCCCATCCGTCAGGACTGGAGGCAGGCTCGTCACCACTGTGTAGAGCCCCGTCCGTCAGGACTGGAGACAGGCTCGTCACCACTGTCTAGAGCCCCGTCCGTCAGGACTGGAGGCAGGCTCGTCACCACTGTCTAGAGCCCCGTCCGTCAGGACTGGAGGCAGGCTCGTCACCACTGTGTAGAGCCCCGTCCGTCAGGCTTGGAGGGACGCTCGTCAAGCTAAAGTGTTCCCCCACATCAGGGGCATCTACTCCTGCGGCTCCAGTGATGTGGTATACCTGATTCGGTGCCGCATGAAGTGCCCGGATGCGTGGTACGTCGGGGAGACAGAACAGACACTGCGCCAGCGCATGAATGGACACAGGGCTACGATCAGGAGCCAGTCACCTCTACCAGTGGGGGAACACTTTAGCTTGCCGGGCCACTCAGCAAGCGATATGGTGGTTAGCGTGCTCGCGGGCGGGTTGCACGACACCCGGCTACGCAGGGTTACTGAACAGAAGTTCATCAAACTGTTCGGCACGCACCACGCCGGACTCAACAGAGATCTCGGGTTCATGGCGCACTACAAGTGAACTTTTCACGACCTGCACGTGCGTCGCATGAGGTCTCTGGGTTTTGGCGTGAACACCTGCGTACCATCTCCTATTTAAACCGTCCCCGCCAGCCTCTCACACACTTGGCCTGATGAAGGAGAATCTCCGAAAGCTTGCCAAGAGAGCACTTTGCACCGTATACCTGCCAGCAGGGACGGAGCCCGGCCATTGCCACAGGACAGAGCTGCCACGTCCTGGTGACTCGGCGCTCTACGTCCCGGGGCGGGAGGCTCTACCCCCCTTGGTGTACGTTCACCTGCAAACGGCCCTTTTCAGGGCCATCTATGCTCACGAAAGAATACATGTCGGTTGCTGTCCACGCTTCTTTATTTGTCTAGCAGTATTTAGACCGACCCCGGCACCTCATTCTGTACTAAAAGTTCTCCGGAAGTGAACCCTTCCGGTTCCCTCTTGGTACCTACTCTTGTCCATCCTCATAAATAGAGGCTGCAGTGCATGCTAAGGGAGACCCCATCCCATCTGGGAGAGAGACCACTGCCACAATGGTCTTGGGTTGGTCCAGGCCCTTATCATCAGGCCTCGGACCAGCCAGGAACTCCTGTACCCATGGGTGAATAAAGTTGTGGAAAGCAAGTACTATTTGTCTCATACCTGCCCCCTGCTACCATCATGCCGTATACCACTCCATCACAAATAGATAGTACAAATAAATGATCATATGTTGATGCTTTCCTCATCAAAAATCAAATCAGTTAATTAAATGCATGAAATTATCTCCACGTGTCATTTAGCATATTTGGCGGCATATTGATGGACTAAAAATCGAATTCGCAAAAAAAATAATCCTAACCAGAATCAAATGCTCGTTTGAATAGACGAGTCGCGAACAGTTAGCATTTCATGCAAGGTGTGTCCTTGCATGCGTTTCTCGAACATGTACTGAACGTTTTGAGCCGTTGACGCTGTATCACTCGGAAGAGGAAGACAGTACGTTGATCTGTAATTGCAATGTATGTAGCCGAGTCAGTTTAGTATTTGCAGCCATGGTGTCTGTGTCGCAAGGTGTTGTAGATGCCAACACTGACAAAACGCTGGCTTAAACGGTTACATGCACGTTATGGCGAAAGTAGCCACATGCTCTCGAGGAATTGCGTCAGCCTCACTGCCCCCACCTCCCAAAGTGAGGCTCGTTGCCATGGAGCTCTTGGGGTCTGCTCCAGTAGCTCTGCCCAGGGTGGCCATGCTGCAGGTGCTACTGTGAAGTGTGCATACTGAGAGTACACCTCATGACCCACTTGAGCATCACCTCTTCGGCTTGATCCACAAAGAGACGCAGGACGACCAAATAAAGGTTGCCCGTGCTGCTCCACCAGATCTGCTGTGTTGTCGTTTGGCATCCATACAACAACCCCCATCTCCAGACATGTAGCAAGATTACAGAGCAACGGCGGTAATTCCAGTTTCACATATCTCCTGGGAGATTAGAGTGAAGAGCAGTGAATGGAATGCATTATTGTTTGGCTTCGTGCAAATACGAATGTGAAATATTTGCCATGTAATTGCTTAGCCACGGTGTCAGATTGATGGGTGTGACTACTGAGTGATAGTTCACACAGAAGGGCCCTGGGTACACTCAGGCAGCAGCTGTAA
This sequence comes from Theodoxus fluviatilis, assembly GCA_034096865.1. Lineage (NCBI taxonomy): Eukaryota > Metazoa > Mollusca > Gastropoda > Cycloneritida > Neritidae > Theodoxus > Theodoxus fluviatilis. Next base: position 61,086 of record JAWQFJ010001887.1, on the reverse strand, counting down.
CCTCAGCCATATTGTTTTCACTGGGATTTCTCTTTCCCTTGGCGAGGTTAGTGCTCGCCATGCCGAATTGGCATAACTTGCAGAAGATGGATTGCCTGATATAACTCAAGGCGGCAAATGACGTGCTAGTGTAGTCTGAAGAAAATGACACTTCATGTGTGGTTATTGTCATAGTCACGATTACTGATTTCAGTATTGCGGTATTGCGCAGTGACAACGAATAGGAACGGTCTTACACAAGGCCGTCCGACCTTTTCAAGTCGCTCCATTACAACCGCGTCTACCTCATTAAAAATTTACAGATATTTCTTCTCACGTGTCTTGCCATGAGAATATTTTCTTTCCCTTCGAAACGTAGTTGTTAGTTTTCCAGAGCACAGCTCTACGCCTTTCGCGTGGCCATGAAGTCCGCAATATACAACAGCTCCGTAAAATGGGAGCCTCACATTTCCGGCGTCTCGTTTTTCCAACAATAACACCCATGCGTGAAATGCAATCGGATTAGCAGCCTCGTTGTGCGAAGGGCGCGTGCTGGCTACTTTTGAGAACAGCTTTTGTTCGGTAGTCACGATTAAATATTTCATCACATCTTCTCGAAGCTTCGTCGTTGCAGGCGCTAGCAAGCGATGGAATGACCACCAGGAGACACGGCGGCAGCCGCCATTATGCTTCCCACGGGGAAACCCGAATGTTTCTTGAGGACGGCGCGGGGCCTTTTTTTCGTGCCTAGACGCCACCGGGGGTCCCGGATGTCACGTGGGGGCTGGATGTATATCACGTGATGTAGTGAGGGTCGCCCTATGGCGTCCATGTTGCCCCACCCAGGAGAAGGTGTCAGGAAAACCCAAGGGAGGCTACTAGAGCGGATGGAATCTTCCGGTCAGCGGAGCAGACAGAGACGGCAGTTGAGTGAGAGAGTGGCACGCAGTGGCCAGCAGCTGCAATGGACAACCTTGGTGGGAATGAAGGTGAATTCTCAGAGCCGCCAGAAGGGACTAGACTTGCCCAGACAAATGAGTTCCCCTGGAACTGGGCACTTTGCACAGCTGGAGAGTAAGTGGCACGAAATGCGGGTTGTTCCGGTGCACTGCCAGGCGTTACTGGTCCTCATTACTGCGTTGTGCGTCACGCACTCTCGTCTGTCCTTGGCTCTGTGGTGACAACTCTGGATGCGGCTGTCTGGTCGTCTGCTGCTGCTAGGCCATCCGTCCACCCACCCATCCGTCTGTCAATCTGCCCTCTGGGCGTCTGTCTGTCTGTTGGTGTGTGCATGCGTGTGTGCGTGTATGTGTGTGTGTTTGTTTGTGTGTGTTAATGTGTGTGTATGTGTGTGTGTGTGTGTGTGTGTTTGTGTGTGTGTGTATGTACGTTCGTGCGTGTCTGGTGTTTGTTCGTGCGTGCGTGTGCATGTGTATGTCTGTGTATGTGTGTGTGTGTGCACGCTTGTGTGTGCTTTGAAGCAGAAAAAGCGACAAGCTGAGCGACAGTGGCTGCGTTCTGCTTTGGCTGTTCACAAATAATTTTTTTGATCTTTGAAGCCCAAGATTAATCGTCTAGACGATACGGCTAAACTGTGTACCTCAATGCAAAAATATGTGCTTCTACCACTTGCGGTCAATTATTTTCCATCACAAACAGGCTCATGAAAAAAACCCGTTGCACTACTCTCCCTTCTTCACCAACGTCGTTGTTACCTCAGATGTTTTGCGACGTTTTTGTGTCCAAGGTGTCCGATATTCGAAGCAGCGTTGACATGTCTGCTGATGCAGACAAAATGATCATGCTTTGACGAGAAAAACTCTATGGACGATGTATAATCTTGTTCATAGCAAAGGCGTGTAGAAAGTTCGTATAAATGCAACAATCTATTTTTTTGCTGAAACATCTGTCTTTTTTCCTATTACTTTGAAGGCTTATACAAATAAGTGATACAGTTCTGTGTGAAATGTTCTGAAGCTACTATACAATACTCGCGTCCTGTGTACATGTACCATCACCGTTCATCTGTCGTTTGATCTATATCCAGTTCGAGACATCAACAAACGCCCTCGCCAAGCCTTTGAACATTAAGAAACTTTGTGGAAAAGGGATGTCTTGGAAATGACTTAAGGTCATCCGCATTTGATGTACGTGTTGGACGTTCTGTTCTTACGCCTTGATCCTCTCTTTCTCAGCACGCGGCGGCCGCTGGGTCGGCTCCTGCTGTAGAGGCTATCGTCTCCAGGCTCTCATCCGCTCATTGGCGTCGGGATGAGTCTTAGGCGGCCTGACCTTTGCCCCGATGCCTGGAGAACCAAGGAGCCCCTGCCACCCTGGATAGCGCCGGATGGAAGAAGTCTCTGGAGGAATGCTGTTGCTATAGATACAGCGTCTGCTGCTTGCTCGCCCTAAGTGCCACAGCAAAATATGGCGGAGTCACTGCCGTGAACTGTATGGGCTGACGAAAACAGGAAGTCAACACCTTGCTCATCTTTCCAGAGGATAGACCTGTCCCTTGCTCTTCGATATGTTTTGGTGTTTGTTTTTTTCATTTTATGTTTTGATCTGTGGACGTGTCCATTTGCAGCTGGCCTGATCTTTCTCATCAATAAAATTTACACTCTCAGACGGAACATGTGAATAACTGTCATTGTATCCAGGTGCACTGAATGAGTATTCCCTGTGTTGTACTCGTGCTTTCCCGTGCCATGGACTTAGCGCTCGTATTGTATTCTGGTTACAGTACAGACCCACTTCGGAACAGATTCGTATCTAACAGTCATCGTGAGACTTGTGCAGATGTAGAAGTGTAGAACGTTTCCCAGTTATCCTCCCTCCATTTCCTCCCTCCGTTTTCCTCCTCCTTTTAGCATAAGCTTATCCCAAGTCTAAAGTGTACATCCATACCTCTCCTTAGCCATTCCCCTCCAGTGGTCGTTAAGGCTTCACTTCAAAATAAATATCATCAGTTCAAATTTTCCGCCACTTCGTTTATCTTCACAACAGCCTCGTCCAGGCCCAATCTTCACGAATGCACGTGATCCGATGACATAGTGAGGTGCTGTCAGTTGTGCGGGTGACACGAGACGCTCCAAGACAGCAGGTGCTCAGGTATTTCCTGTGCAGCCTTGATAGTTGATTATAGTGTGTATTCATTTAGACACCAGTTTCGTTGAACTATTTCAAAATGTCTCAAGCAAAGCGGTCTCAAAGAAGCATATTATCAGACGTTCTTTTAAAATATGTGCTTGTTTGACAGTGTCAGACACTCACAGACGTCATCCATGAAGTACTTCTTCATCTTGTCTTGCTCGTAGAAAACAAACACTGTCGGCAGGAAGAACTGTCATCCTATGGCACCGATCTATGGTCCTGTGGGACTGACGGATGCCTACTGCTGCAACATCAACTATTACTGCTGATACTACTACTACTACTACTACTACTACTACTACTACTACTACTACTACTACTACTACTACTACTACTACTACTACTACTACTACTACAACAACACCAACACCAAGACCACCATCACCAACACCACCCAACACCACCCAACAACACCCAACAACAACCAACAACACCCAACAACCACCAACAACCA
>JAWQFJ010001887.1:50000-52500 GCA_034096865.1 Theodoxus fluviatilis | reverse complement strand
CACATTACACAGTAGCTAACCTCTGTAATACAATTGGTAAGGTATATGAAGAATATGATCAACAATGACAAATATTTTGGTAGATGCCTTTGACAACTGTCAGCTCAGTGAGTATTGAAGTTAAGCAATACGTGTCATTTGTACAGGAGACAGCAGTGAGATCATCTGAATAGATAATCACGTACTGATGCTTAGAGAGAGAGAGAGGGGGGGCTGGGGGGAGGAAGGGAAGAGAGTATGAGAGTAAGAGGGAGGGAGGGAGGGAGGGAGGGAGGGAGGGAGGGAGAGAGAGAGAGAGAGAGAGAGAGAGAGAGAGAGAGAGAGAGAGAGAGAGAGTCAGTCTAATTATCGCAAGAATTATACATGTACAATTTCTTAAGCATACTAAAATGGGTAGATAGTGTACCAGAGAAGCAAAATTCAAATATGGAACTCGACGTAACTACAATGACATATACATTTAAAAAAAAAAACAATTTTCTAAACATCCAAATGTTAAAAACAAATAACATACATGTAGGCCTAAGCCTTTTGATGTACACTCCCTCCCCTACTCCCCCACCCCCAATCAGCCAGAACCCCTCCAATAGTTCAGCCAGGGGTGGCTGAGAGAGAGAGAGAGAGAGAGAGAGAGAGAGAGAGAGAGAGAGAGAGAGAGAGAGAGAGAGAGAGAGAGAGAGAGAGAGAGAGAGAGAGAGAGAGAGAGAGATTGATTGGTTGATTGATCTTTATTTTCGGCCAACGACCCATCACAATAAAAGCTTACTGTTTAAACAAGTCATAATAGTTTATATGTACATGTGTATGTATTTACAGCATCCGGTTTCATTTTCGTGGCTAAATAAAAGATACAGTTTGAGCATTTTGCACACATTTCCAAAAAATCAAGTAATATTTTCATTTGATATCAGCAGGATCTGGAATTACACAGTGTACAAGTTCAGAGAGAACTGAACTTTAATTGGGGCCATCGGCCCCGTACATTGCTAGTGACCGTGTCATTTTTTTGTTAGTTCCCTGCATTAAAGTTCTACAAACTCTGACTTTCCATTTTTTGATCCAGAATTGTTCTAAATATTTTCTCCTCAACTCTTCATATGCAGGACATGTTAGCAGAAAGTGTTCTTCATTCTCTCTTTCTTGACAAAATGGACAATTGATGTCTTGTACCTGTACATGTCGTTTGTTAATGAGTAAGTCATTGATTCCAAACCTAAACCTGATAAACACATCTCTGAATTTTTTCACGTCAAGTATGTTCAAATAATTTTCTGTCCCAAAATCTTGTTTAAAGAATCTATACCATACATACCTCTCATCACTGGCGTTCTTTGCATTCCAGTCTTGCTTGAAACAATCTTTCATTCTCTGCTTAAGGTGATGAATGAAACTCTTTTCTTCACTAACTCCCCCATTCATCCATACAAAGCCAAAACCTAGCCGATAAAGGCAATTCTTAACCAGTTCAGCCCAGTTTCGGTCACCTGCAATGCGAGAGTTCAAAAGCATTCGATAAGCTTGAGAAGGAAGTCTCTCTTTTTTCATTTTACAAAGTTTCTGTCAGAATCTAATGACCCTGACACTGTTATTGATTGAGATTGGAAATCTACCAAGATCTCCATATACCATGTGATTCGGAGTCCTAACGTCTAGTCCCAAAAATCTCTTACAAACAAAAGTTTGAGGTTTTTCGACCTTTAAACCTCTTTGGAGGCCCCATATCTCTGAACCGTACAATAGCGTAGCTTGGACCTGCGTATCAAAGATGTTTTGAATACTCTCGTTTGCAAGATGTGCAGACTCCACAATGTTCTCAGTACCTGTATACCCTTTAGCTTCCCCCTCACCGCAAGGTCATCGAGTGTAGCTCCAGTGGACAATTTTGTCGTAAACACAAAGCCAAGGTACTTATATCGATTTACCACCTCAAGTGGAATACCATCAAGAAACCATCTTTCACCTATGGAAAGATGACCTTCTCTCCTAAATACCATGACTTTAGTCTTTTCAGAGTTTACCCTCAGATCTAAGGTCTTAGAAATATACGCAAGATTATCTATCTGATTCTGTAAGCCAAAAGGTGTAGTTGATATCAATGCGACATCGTCTGCAAAAAGCAAGAGAAACACCTCCATCTTGCACGGCATCATCTGTACCCCGTGTTTGCCCAATCTTCGCACGTACTCTGCTACTGTGTTAATAAAGAGGGAAAAATTGATGGACTCTCATTTGCTCCCTGCTTCACACCTGCTGGACAATTAAAGAACTCAGATAGGTCATGACCCCAGCGAACGCATGCTTGCATGTTGACGTACATGGCCTTTAACATCAAAAGGAATTTTGTTGATATACATGCACCTTTAAGCACTTCCCAGAGATGCCTATGGTTAACAGAATCGAAAGCCTTCCTATAATCAATAAAGGCAACGTAAAGTTTACCTCGCCTGCCTCCATACACATGCTTCAGGATCATGCAATACAACGTAAATATATTATCAAC
>JAWQFJ010001887.1:42500-45000 GCA_034096865.1 Theodoxus fluviatilis | reverse complement strand
AATCAGGAAGGCGGATAGAGGACAGGGTGTAAGTCAGAGTGTAAACCAAGAATACAATCAGGAAGGCGGATAGAGGACAGGGTTCACACTACGACGAACCAAGCTTGGAATACAACGCGCCAACGGGTTGTCCAAGTGTCAGGAAATGACAGTGAAGATCAATGCAGGTTTTTCTCAAAGTGTGTGAATAAACGAATAGGTGCTTAAACAGCACACCGAAAGGCCATTAAAACTGCATGAACATGCAGCATAGGGTTGTACTCTTCTCTTGCAATGTCCTGTTGTACGGGGGTTCTCCTAGCGTGCGCCTGGAAGTCAAAGTTCACAAACGCTGGGGTCGTTTTCGATAAACTTTATTCACGCAGTATCGTCGTAACAACTTCACTGTACGCGCAATGCCTCAGAGGACTCACTCCTTTCAAAGGAGGACTTGTTTATATTCTAGTTAAGCTCTCACCTTAACTCTGTCGTATCTGCTCTCTCGTGTGTCCTCTCTGTCTCTCGTCGCGCCCCTTTATATCTTTACACAAGTTCCAGAGATTTCCAGAACAGCACTGAATATACTCACCACTCCGGCGGCTTTCGCGACTGACGTCACGTGACACAGACATGACAAATTTAGCCCGACTCAACCACGTGACGCGGCTACGGCACCTAGCGGAAAGGTGGATGTAACAAAGCGATTGCGCTACGATCTTCTCGTTCCATACGATGACGATGACGACGATAATGATTATAATGACAACGACGGTGTTGACGACGACAGTGACGACGACAACGAAACGACGATGATGATGACAACGACGACGACGGCGATGACAATGTATGTCTGTGATCGACGACCAAGTACATTGTAACCTCATTAGTCAGGTTGCTGCTGCTTTTCTGTTCGGACAAATATTGTGGGTGCTACTCTTGGCAGAGCAGTCCGTAACAGCTGAGGCAAAAAACAGAGGCGTGGAAACCAGTGTTGAGACGCTCTTGTCAGCTCATGTCAGCTCCTTTCAGTAACAACAGCTTTGTTGCAAGAGAAAGTGTGCTTTAAGAGCGCATGTTCCTAGGAAGTTGGTTCGATGCCAAGCACAACCCTAGGCTTTGGCCACAGTGAACATTTTCTCGAGGCCAGTTCACACAAAAAGCAGCTGCTGTCATCTGCCTGTTGCCTTTCAGCTTCGCCTGTCTCTGTCCTCTCTCAAGCTACAGCTCCCCATTGCACATGCTGTAAACTGATACGTGGTGCAAGTGCGCATGCTCACAGGAAGCTGGTCGATTCAAGCGTCTCCAGCGCAGTCACGCGAACATTCTCGAAGCCTGGCATTGACCGCCACGCAGGAGTGCCCTGTGGGTGCTGCTCTCAGAGAGAAGTGCTCGTGTCTCCCCGTGCCTTGCCCTGGCACCAGCAGGAAGCAGTGGAGAGTATCCGAGGGTCAACTACCCAGTCAATCCGCCTGATTTATCTGTTCTCCACGACGAAGCGTGTCGTTCGAAATGCGTTTCTCTGCACGACGCCTGCACACACTTCATGGTCATACGGACTGTTGGCAAACATTGCGACACTTTATTGATACTACTACTGTCATCTTATCAGATAACTTCTTCACAACAAGAAAGCAAGCACGTAAATGTTCATAGCACAGTAAGATGCAAAGGTGAGATTTTATATAGCGACTGATCGCACATGTCTGGGACTCAAACCGCTTTAACCTTACTCCCTAATCTCTGGGCCGCATGATTAATTATTCACGGGCACCTGAATCAAACACAGCGACAGACAGATAAGATGCACAGTCAGGTAGCAGCACCCCTCCACTCCCTGGGGACCACTCCAATCCAATGCTGGCTCTTGGCCGCGCACATGGGTGAATCGCACTACAGGGAGCCATTGTTGCCCTCACAGGTACTTAGTTTCACTCCTGGGTAGGGAGAAACAATGCGAGTAAAGCACCTTGCCCAAGAATGTAACTCTGTAACGGCGCAGCTTCGAACGCCGCACCCGCTAGCCGCCAGCGACTGCAGGTTGAGCGCGGTAACCACTCTGCCAGCACTGTGTCCCAACCACTCCCAGACCGAACTTTGCTGTGCTCAGGGACTGTCGCTGCTGCAAGGCAGGACAAGGCGCCAGCCACGGCTACAGTCCAGACGTGCGAAAGAGGGACTGAAAAACCAGTGTTGGGACAACAGTGATAATGATGATGATAATGACGACGACAACAATGATGACGATGACGACGACGACGACGATGACGATGACGACGACGACAACGATTAAATGATAATGACAACCACAACTGTGAGGGTGGCATCGGCGATGATGACGACGACATTTTGCCCACACAACCATAATTTTATCCTGGACTAACTTTCCCACCAGAAACAGAGCAGCTCCTGTGAGGTGTTACTCGACACTCCTGTGAGGTGTTACCCCGGCACTCCTGTGAGGTGTTACCCCGGCACTCGTGTGAGGTGTTACCTCCGGCACTCCTGTGAGGTGTTACCCCGG
>JAWQFJ010001887.1:22500-37500 GCA_034096865.1 Theodoxus fluviatilis | reverse complement strand
ATGATGATGATGATGATGATGATGATGATGATGATGATGATGATGATGATGATGATGATGATGATGATGATGATGATGATGATGATGATGATGATGATGATGATGATGATGATGATGATGATGATGATGATGATGATGATGATGATGATGATGATGATGATGATGATGATGATGAAGTTGCTCCAATTTGTGTCGATGCATGCTCAAGCTGTTACAGCTCCAACTAATATTGTTGCTGCTGCTGCTGCTCCAACTGATATTGATGTGTTGCTGCTATGGCTTCAGTTGGTGCTGATTTCTACTTTTGTTACTGCTCCAGTTGGTGTTGATGCTGCTGCTGCCTCATCTGGATGGATGGATGGATGGATAGTGTTTACGGCTTATCAGCCTTTGTAGGCTGTGTAATGCCATTAAGCACGACAATCACTAGAAGAGTTAAGAGTAAACGCAAATCAAGTCACGGTGTCCCTAGTTATTCGCCTTTTGCGAATCGCGTAGGGAGACGCGGTGGGTCAATTCTTACCCCGAACCCACAGGAAGGTGCCTCATCTGGTCTTGATGGTTCTGCTGATATTGCTCGCATAATTGTTTCTGCCGCTCCTGTTGTTACAACGACGACTACAAGCGTAGTCGCTGCAGCCACTTTTACTTCCGGTGCGTGTCTGCAAGGACGACAGAGACGACGACGAGGACGACAGAGACGACGAGGCCGACAGAGACGACGATAAACCACGATTACGTACCGCAGCTCACCAAACAAACTTGTTATGCCGTCTATTAGCAACTCACACCAGTCGACATGAATACAGGCGTTGCCACGATTCAAATCCAGAAATGCACGCATTCGTCACTATGCAAAGGTGTTGTTAATCAAATCATATTTCTTGAGAGTTACTCCGTATTCTGTCATGAATAAGTACTGGTTATACCTATAACAGCTCTACAACTATTGTCGCTGAATTTGGGTGGTATCGACAATATACATTTCTGTCTGGCACACACCCTACGTCTTTCTGTATCGCTCTCCATGCATTACATTCTGTGCCACTGTCCGCATCGATGATATGGAGGCATCACAACAGAAAAACGTGGAGTCGTTTTGCCTATGGGCATTCTCTTTGTAGTTAAAACTGTTTGGTTGTATACTTATACCAGCATTACACAATGACTTGTTTTGATTTTGCAGTTGCAGATGGGGTGGAAGTGGCAGTATGAGAGCGTCTGTCTTTAATGTTTATTGAGTTGTGTTACTCCATTCAGACGTGTTTGCTTTATTATTAAAAAAAACAAGCCGCCTTCAATTCCATTTGCCAAATAATGGGTTTCAAGCCTGAACTGACCGCCATTGTGGAATGCATTTTTCCCTGTTCAAGATTTGAGCACAAATTCGTGGGTTTATTTCAATAAGGTATCTGTCAAACTTTGATTTTGAGGCAAATGCCTCAATGCAGGTCAAATATATATTTCAGTGAGAATTTCATCTAGATCAGATGAGATGGACGACACTGGAAATTCCACCGGCAGCGAGGCAGCCGTCCATTGGACATCCCCTGATGGGCAGCAAAGCTCTGCGTTTCCTTGGGTGCAAAGCGACCCCAGTGTGTCTTATAAACACACAAACGAAGTTTTAGGTTTTCAAAGTAAATGTCCACTTCGGTCTACACACGAAGCATATCTGAGGCGTACTTAAAATCTGGACAGTGATATTGAACTAAAGACTGACGTTGCCGACACGAAGGGTAGATTACGGCCTACACAGAGTACGGCGATAGTCTGGTCGGCCTAGGCTGAGGCTCCCAGGAGAGGACACCTACACGTATGTCAAGCAGTGCCCGCAGCTGCTGGTCTCCCTGACGACGTGAGCACCAGACCTGCGGCCCACGTTGCCTCCCCGCTTCACGTCACTCACGTGATCCAGTTGCAGTCACCGCATGCGCTGTCGTTATTCAGGATGAAGGCGGGGAAAAGGCTTCCTGTGGACGACTTGTGTCTTTGACTGCCTCTGCTCCTAGTGGTCTGCCTACAGACGGCGCCAGACACCGAACGGCGTGGACAAAGGTAGGGTGGTAGTCCCCACACAGACATCTTTCTCGTGAAAGATGTGGTCCTAGCATTAGCAGTGTTTGATGAATTTGTTGTGACGCAAATTTGAATTATGCGAAAGGCGTAAAAAATGAATTCAAGTGACCAGAGTGCAGAGAGAAAACTCATTAAGTGTAGAGAAGGAAGAAGGAAGACGGAAGATCCTTACTCTATCTGACGAGAAAGTTTATGCGCTAAGGAAAGACAATCTATATAAGCGTATATACGTAGCACACGCGGATATTCGTCTTTTACCAAAAACAGTTTTATTCTCGTGTAGCGACAAGCTGGTTTGGGAGAAGACGACGGATGGATGGATGGATGGATGGATGGATGGATGGATGGATGGATGGATGGATGGATGGATGGATGGATGGATGGATGGATGGATGGATGGATGGATGGATGGATGGATGGATGGATGGATGGATGGATGGATGGATGGATGGATGGATGGATGGATGGATGGACGGATGGATGGATGGATGGATGGACGGACGGACGGACGGACGGACGAACGGACGCATGGAACTCTCTCCCCCGCTCAGTCCAACATTGCGAAGATCTCGATTCCTTTAAATCTAACCTCAAAACCCTCTTTTCACACAACACTTTGAAAAACCTCCGCATCAGTAATTTTCACACTTGTGGTATTTTTTTTAATATCAGGTGTGTGCCTCCTGTCTAGTTTTGCTTGTGAGTATGTATTACTTTAATATGTTTGCTTGTTTTTATGTTTTTGTGTTCTTTTTCTATGTTGCTATGGTTGTTTGCTTCTATGCTTGCATGAATCTGTTTATTTCCGGCTTTTTCGTTGCTATAGTTGTTTGCTAGCTTGCTTGCATGGTTGATATCTGTTGCTTTGCCTTATTTGCTTGTGTGCTTATGTTCCTTTTCTATTTTTCTGTTGCTTTTTCAGTTTTTGCATGTATGTTTGCACGATTGATGTCTGTTTGCGGCTTTATCTTGCCTTTTTGGTGCTATAGTTGTTTGCAATTTGCTTCTGTGGCTATGTTCTTTTTAAACTTTGTAAATCGCTTTGTGCACGGAAAGAGCTATAGAAAAATTCTCATTATTATTATTATTATTATTATTATTATTATTATTATTATTATTATTATTATTATTATTATTATTATTATTATTATTATTATTATTATTATTATTATTATTATTATTATTATTATTATTATTATTATTATTATTATTATTATTATTATTATTATTATTATTATTATTATTATTATTATTATTATTATTATTATTATTATTATTATTATTATTATTATTATTATTATTATTATTATTATTATTATTATTATTATTATTATTATTATTATGGATGGTGTTTAATTGCCTATCAGGCTTTGAAGGCTTTCTCGCGATAATCTATTAAAGCAAGAGTAAACTCAGTCAAGTTACAATGTCTCTATTTATTCGCCTCTTACGAATCCCGTAGGGATACGCGGTGGGTCAATTATTGTAACCCCCAACACACAGGGGGAAGGGAGAAGACGAGTCTTGCCGGGAGGAGTCAAGTATTAGAGCAATGTATCCTGTTGTGTGCATTGTACCTGTTGCCTAAATGTGAACAAGACAACCCCTGTGGGAATGAATTATTGATTTGTAAAACTATATTTTTGTAAATTCAGAGGGATTTGAAGTCGGACACAGAACGCGGACAAGTCACAGAATGGCTGCCGGCTTTCTTTTGTCCCTTCTGTGGATCGGTGTTCTTCGCTCGGCAGGTAAGACTTTTCTGTGTTCTTTGGTGCGGTATATTCAGAATGTGTGTCCAGGAGGACAGTACGTGTATTGTCCGGCTTAACCAGGAAACTACCAACTCCGCCTTAACCAGGAAACTACCAACTCCGCCTGAACCAGGAAACTACCGATTCCGCCTTAACTATGAAACAACCAACTCCGCCTTAACCAAGAAACTACCAACTCCGCCTTAACCAAGAAACTACCAAGTCCGCCTTAACCAAGAAACTACCAACTCCGCCTTAACCAGGAAACTACCAATTCCGCCTTAACCAAGAAACTACCAACTCCGCCTTAACCAAGAAACTACCAACTCCGCCTTAACTATGAAACAACCAATTCCACCTTAACCAAGAAACTACCAACTCCGCCTTAACCAGGAAACTACCAACTCCGCCTTAACCAAGAAACTACCAACTCCGCCTTAACCAGGAAACTACCAACTCCGCCTTAACCAGGAAAATACCAATTCCGCCTTAACCAAGAAACTACCAACTCCGCCTTAACCAAGAAACTACCAACTCCGCCTTAACCAGGAAACTACCAACTCCGCCTTAACCAAGAAACTACCAACTCCGCCTTAACCAGGAAAATACCAACTCCGCCTTAACCAGGAAACTACCAATTCCGCCTTAACCAAGAAACTACCAACTCCGCCTTAACCAAGAAACTACCAACTCCGCCTTAACCAAGAAACTACCAACTCCGCCTTAACCAGGAAACTACCAACTCCCTGTGGCTGTGCACGGGGCTAACGATTTATGACGTATGAAGGAAGCTGTGGAGCGGCGTCCTTTCTTAATTAAAAATGCAAATGTATTTTTCAAGGCTCATGTACACTCATTCGGAATATTTCGACCTACAAAGTCATAATTGTCGCTACCTGATACATCTAAATGTATCAATGCGTTCTGCATTTTTGTCAAGTCTGGGGCGTTTTATGTTATTCTAAAACGATTGCAACATTGATTCTCCATCTACGCGAGGAGGGTTAACACCATACAAGACAAGAGCGGGATTTGTCTCACAGAAGAACGCGAAATCATGAAACGCTGGACTAAGTACTGCTCTGGGCTGTACAACTATGACACCAAAGGAGATCATAAAGTACTGAACTGTCCTCAGACTACCGAGGAAGACAACTACTCAATTCTTCGAGAAGAGGTGGAGACAGCGGTTAAGTCCCTCAAGAAAGTCAGCTAGGGTTGACAACATTCCAGGGGAACTCATCCAGGCAGGAGGCGACGCAACGATCGATGCACTCACAAAGATCTGCAATAAGATCTGGCAGACGGGAGTTTGGCCAACCCCGTGGACACAGTCCCTAGTGAATACATTGCCCAAGAAAGGAAACCTGCAAACGTGCCAGAACTACCGCACAATCAGCCTCATCAGCCATCCCAGCAAGGTCATGCTGAAAGTACTGCTGAACAGATTAAAACCTCAGGCAGAGAAAATCATTGCTGAAGAGCAGGCAGGTTTCAGACCAGGTAGGAGCACCACCGAACAGATCTTCAATCTGAGAGTCCTGTGTGAGAAACATCTACAACACCAACAAGACCTGTACCATGTTTTATAGACTTTAAGAAAGCATTTGACAGAGTCTGGCATGCTGCGCTGTGGGCCACAATGAGAAGCTACAACATCAGCTCCATGATCATCAAAGTCGTCGAACATCTCTATGACAGAGCGACCAGCGCAGTCCTGTTCAATGGTACCACAGGCGAATGGTTCAGGACAACGGTCGGAGTCAGACAGGGCTGTCTACTCTCCCCCACACTCTTCAACCTCTTCCTCGAAAGGATAATGACTGATGCCCTATCAGACCACGAAGGATCAATCAGCATCTGTGGCAGAAAGATCACCAACTTACGTTTTGCTGATGACATTGATGGATTAGCAGGAAGTGAAGAGGAGCTGACTAGTCTGGTCGAGCACCTGGACAAGACCTCACAGGCATATGGCATGGAGATCAGCGCCGAGAAGACCAAGGTGGTGACGAACAATCCTCGGGGCTTCAAAATGGAAATCAAAGTGAAGGGCCAAAAACTGGAAGCTGTGAACAACTTCAAATACCTGGAATCTATCGTGACTGATGAAGGGTCCAAACCAGAGATACTGTCCAGGATAGCACAAACAACAGCAGCATTGGCAAAGTTGAAGCCAATATGGCGTGACAGAAATATCACTCTCGCGTCGAAGATCAGGCTCATGCGCACGCTGGCCATCTCCGTATTTTTGTATGCATGAGAGTCCTGGACACTCACATCTGAACTACAGAGACGGATACAAGCCCTGGAAATGAGATGCTACCGCAAGATTCTGAACATCTCATATAAAGACCATATCCCGAATGAGGAAGTCAGCAACAGGATCAGGAGAGCTATTGGACAGTACGAAGACCTGCTCTCAATCGTGAAAAGCTGAAAGCTGAAGTGGTACGGTCACGTGTCAAGAGGCAGTGGGCTGGCCAAGACCATCCTACAAGGTACCGTACCAGGTGGGAGAAGGAGAGGCAGGCAGAGAAAGAGGTGGGAAGACAACATCAAAGAGTGGAGAGGCTTGACCTTTGCTGACTCACAGCGAGCCACAGAGGATAGAGATCGATGGAGGAAGATTGTCCGAAAGTCATCAGTGGTGCCTCAACAACCCATCTCAGGGTTAAGAGACTGAACTGAACTGAACTACGCGAGGAAACAAACATAAATCATTAACACAGTTTAATTTGAGATTCGAAAAAGGAGAAATGAGGTAGAGATGTGGAGTAGAAAAGGAGGAGAAATGAGGTAGAGATGTGGAGTAGAAAAGGAGGAGATATGAGGTAGAGATGTGGAGGAGAAAAGGAGGGGAAATCAGGTAGAGATGTGGAGCAAAAAAGGAGGAGAAATGAGGTAGAGATGTGGAGTAGAAAAGGAGGAGAAATGAGGTAGAGATGTGGAGTAGAAAAGGAGATATGAGGTAGAGATGTGGAGCAGAAAAGGAGGAGAAATCAGGTAGAGATGTGGAGCAGAAAAGGAGGAGAAATCAGGTAGAGATGTGGAGCAGAAAAGGAGGAGAAATCAGGTAGAGATGTGGAGTAGAAAAGGAGGAGAAATGAGGTAGAGATGTGGAGGAGAAAAGGAGGAGAAATAAGGTAGAGATGTGGAGTAGAAAAGGAGGAGAAATGAGGTAGAGATGTGGAGCAGAAAAGGTGGAGAAATGAGGTAGAGATGTGGAGCAGAAAAGAGGAGAAATGAGGTAGAGATGTGGAGGAGAAAAGGAGGAGAAATCAGGTAGAGATGTGGAGTAAAAAAGGAGGAGACATGAGGTAGGGATGTGGAGTAGAAAAGGAGATATGAGGTAGAGATGTGGAGCAGAAAAGGAGGAGAAATGAGGTAGAGATGTGGAGTAGAAAAGGAGGAGAAATGAGGTAGAGATGTGGAGTAGAAAAGGAGGAGAAATAAGGTAGAGATGTGGAGTAGAAAAGGAGGAGAAATGAGGTAGAGATGTGGAGTAGAAAAGGAGGAGAAATGAGGTAGAGATGTGGAGCAGAAAAGAAGGAGAAATAAGGTAGAGATGTGGAGTAGAAAAGGAGGAGAAATGAGGTAGAGATGTGGAGTAGAAAAGGAGGAGAAATAAGGTAGAGATGTGGAGTAGAAAAGGAGGAGAAATGAGGTAGAGATGTGGAGCAGAAAAGAAGGAGAAATAAGGTAGGGATGTGGAGTAGAAAAGGAGGAGAAATGAGGTAGAGATGTGGAGTAGAAAAGGCGATATGAGGTTGAGATGTGGAGTAGAAAAGGAGGAGAAATGAGGTAGAGATGTGGAGCAGAAAAGGAGGAGAAATAAGGTAGAGATGTGGAGGAGAAAAGGAGGAGAAATAAGGTAGAGATGTGGGGTAGAAAAGGAGGAGAAATGAGGTAGAGATGTGGAGTAGAAAAGGAGGAGAAATGAGGTAGAGATGTGGAGCAGAAAAGAAGGAGAAATAAGGTAGGGATGTGGAGTAGAAAAGGAGGAGAAATGAGGTAGAGATGTGGAGTAGAAAAGGCGATATGAGGTTGAGATGTGGAGTAGAAAAGGAGGAGAAATGAGGTAGAGATGTGGAGCAGAAAAGGAGGAGAAATAAGGTAGAGATGTGGAGTAGAAAAGGAGGAGAAATGAGGTAGAGATGTAGAGTAGAAAAGGAGATATGAGGTTGAGATGTGGAGTAGAAAAGGAGGAGAAATAAGGTAGAGATGTTGAGTAGAAAAGGAGGAGAAATGAGGTAGAGATGTGGAGCAGAAAAGAAGGAGAAATAAGGTAGAGATTTGGAGTAGAAAAGGAGGAGAAATGAGGTAGAGATGTGGAGCAGAAAAGAGGAGAAATGAGTTAGAGATGTGGAAGAGAAAAGGAGAAGAAACGAGGTAGAGATGTGGAGTAGAAAAGGAGGAGAAATGAGGTAGAGTTGTGGAGTAGAAAAGGAAGAGAAATGTGGTAGAGATGTGGAGGAGAAAAGGAGGAGAAATAAGGTAGAGATGTGGAGCAGAAAAGGAGGGGGGAAAAGGTCAGGAGAAGGAAATACTGGCAGATGTTTTCAACAGACAATGGTAAATGTATGGCCTCGCCGATCTTGTTTTCGAAGTCA
This sequence comes from Theodoxus fluviatilis, assembly GCA_034096865.1. Classification (NCBI taxonomy): domain Eukaryota; kingdom Metazoa; phylum Mollusca; class Gastropoda; order Cycloneritida; family Neritidae; genus Theodoxus; species Theodoxus fluviatilis. Next base: position 29,054 of record JAWQFJ010001887.1, on the reverse strand, counting down.
CTCTTGACCCAAAAATTCATCAGCTAATTTCTTGTTAATGCAACACGCCTGCCTTTCACTTGAAAGGAAAACTTCTCATTGGAGTTTATACAGTCTCTCTTGACGCCGATGCAAGTTCGAAACAATGAGTACACATACTTTATCGAGTTTCGTGTGTGTGTTTGTGTGAAGGAAAGAGAGAGGGAGAGAGAGAGAGAGAGAGAGAGAGAGAGAGAGAGAGAGAGAGAGAGAGAGAGAGAGAGAGAGAGAGAGAGAGAGAGAGAGAGCAGTTTTGACGATATTTCACATTTAGTCAAACAAATCTGCTATTAATGGTACACATATTTCCAAGTGATGTAGGCATTTTCAGATGTTTGTTAAATGTCAACTGTTCACATCATGTGTAACAATCGCACTTAGCTGATTGTGAGAACAACGAAGCTAGCTTTCTACAGTGAGTCATTTTAACTTTCGCAGGGATGCTCTCATTCTTGCAGGAAAGTTGTTTTTTGATCAATTTCAGCATTATTTCTGACGAGGCATATTCTATTCCGCGAAAACCTTCCTCCCAGAATGTTTACTAATTTTCTAAGCATACTACTCCTGATATCATGGGCAAAAGCAATTTGTGTGCATCAGATCATTCGATGATTTGTATGATATCTGACAAATTCATTCTAGGAGCAAATATTAGCTCACACATCTTTATTGTTCGGTGCCCACGTCTGGCGCTCCCCATCCCAATGTTTATGTGTGTGCGCGGGGCGACCAGGTTGTTGCTGCTCATGGGTGGGGTTTGATCACCCCGGGCGATTGGAAAGCACGGTTGTATTTGATTCATCCGACCCTCTCTCGATGTCCCCTTGGTGGCTTCTCTGGCTGCTTGGAGCCGCCCCTGGCTGAACCACTGGAGCAGGCCCCGGATGTCCAGCAGCCAGGGGGTCCACTTAATGAGGTCGGATAGAATGTTACAGCTTATCAGCCTTTGTAGGCTATACAATGCCACTGAGCACGAAAACCAATAGAAAAGACGAGTGTGCTCAGATCAAGTCACGATGTCCCTAGTTATTCGCCCCTAACGAATCGCAATGAGAGACGCTGTGGGTCAATTCTGACCGCCAACCCACGGGGCTGAGTTGAGGAGGGAATATCCAACGGCTCCGGCCGTTTATGTAGGCTAACTTTTGTGAGGGAACGAACGAACGAACGAACGAACAGTTTATTGTTGGGCCTCCGGCCCTTCACATCAATATTTCAAAGGTTACAGTCAAGTAGTGAATGCCTCTTCAGTCACTGCTGTAGCCACTGCCTCCCCCCGCCTTTTAAATGCATGATACAAGTACCTTGCTACAGATCTTATCACCATTATATCTTGCTTCATCAGCAGGTATTGGATCTCTACCTTCACATTAGGGAGATTTCTAAGGAACTTTCTTCTCAGGTCCTCATATACTGGACATTCAAGAAGAAAATGTCTTTCACACTCATCTGTTTCATAACATGCTGGACACAAGTATGTGTTGAAATCACTTTCCTTTACATATCGGTATTTATGCACATACAGGTCGGTAAATCCCATACGGAAACGAATGTACACATCTCTAAATACTTTCTTGTCAATACTGTACAAATACATCTCTTTATACCGTAGTGCTTTGAAACAACGAAAAAAGGAATATCTATCACTAGCATTCAAAGCTTCAGACCACATTGTATTATATTCATTTACCATTCGTTTTCTTAGTTCTCTCAAGAATTCACCCTCACATTGCACTTTCTGATTAGTCCAGATTTCCAAGAATCCATATCTACCTAGTAGATCTTTTATTCTGTTTGACCAGTTTTCATTCGAACCAGATGCCAACATCATGCTGTAAGCTTTGCGAGGGTATCTACTGGATTCCATTTTCAGTAAACGCAGCCAGTACTTGATAGCCCTCATTGAAGCAGTTATGTACAAGGGGTATCTACCCGTATCTCCGTACACCATTAAATTTGGTACCTGCATGGGTAAATTAAGAAAACGTTTAATAGCCTGTAAATGTACACATTCCACAACATAACATTGACTGGTGCCCCACAGCTCGGCGCTATACAACAATACTGACTGCACCTGAGCATCGAATAGTTTGAAATATACATCTGGCGACATACAATCCAGTCTTCGTAGACATCTAGATACCTGCATCATGGCACCTTTCGCTCGTTGTACGAGATCATATTGCATACTGTTAAATGAGAGTCTGGTAGTGAATAATACACCAAGATATTTGTATTCGTTCACCGTTTCTAACCTTTTGGAACCTAAGTACCATATCTCATGGTCAGCCAAGTATCCTCCATTGCGAAATACAATGACCTTTGTTTTTTCGTGATTAACCTGTAGGCCGACTGCAACCGTTCCTTTCTCTAAATAGTTTAATTGGTTTTGAAGTCCTATTGCTGTATCAGAAATAAGAGCAATATCATCTGCATACAATAGTGCATATATCGTCGTATAGTCCGGCATAAGCTGGATACCATGTCTACCGTATTTCGAAATATATTTTGCAACATAATTCACCAAGAGGGAAAATAGGATCGGAGACATCTTGCAGCCCTGCTTCAGTCCGCAGTTACATTCGAATACATCTCCGTAGCCATTGTTGCATCTAACAGAGCACAGCACTTGAGAGTATATGGCTTTTAGCATCTCGAGTAATCTCCCTTGCAGCCCGTATTTTTCTAGTATTTCCCACAGGATCTTTCTATCTACCCAGTCAAACGCCTTCTTCAGGTCCACAAATGCAACATATACTTTCCGTCGTCTCGAAAGATATCTCTGCACAACTGAATGTAGTACAAAAACATTATCCATGGTAGAATAACCTCTTCTGAAGCCTGCCTGTTCTTCACCTACTAAACCGTTACTCTCCACCCAGTCATTTAATCTATCAGTCATGATAGAGGTAAAAACTTTGCTGAAGCAACTTAACAGCGAAATCCCCCTGTAATTATCTGGAACTGAGGGATCTCCTCTTTTATGTATCGGGAGAATAATAGATTTGCTCCATATCTTTGAACTTTTGTGAGGGAAATTCTTTGAAAAGTCATATTCAAACTGACCAAAACACGATAATTATTCGATGCTTTGTAGCGAAGCTCATTAGTAAACACGAATTCAATTTTGAAACTATATCTATATGCCATAAAATATGCCAAATGCTAAATTCATGAGCGTCTATGGTAACACCATCATCATCCCATAAAATCGGTAGGAAATGGCCCTCTCGACCGGATGTCGGGGTCTGCACACTCTGTACAATGGCATTCTCGCCTTACAGGATGTCGGGGTCTGCACACTGTGTACAATGGCATTCTCGCCTTACAGGATGTCGGGGTCTGCACACTGTGCAATGGCATTCTCGCCTTACAGGATGTCGGGGTCTGCACACTCTGTACAATGGCATTCTCGCCTTACAGGATGTCGGGGTCTGCACACTGTGTACAATGGCATTCTCGCCTTACAAGATGTCGGGGTCTGCACACTCTGTACAATGGCATTCTCGCCTTACAGGATGTCGGGGTCTGCACACACTGTACAATGGCATTCTCGCCTTACAGGATGTCGGGGTCTGCACACTCTGTACAATGGCATTCTCGCCTTACAGGATGTCGGGGTCTGCACACACTGTACAATGGCATTCTCGCCTTACAGGATGTCGGGGTCTGCACACTCTGTACAATGGCATTCTCGCCTTACAGGATGTCGGGGTCTGCACACACTGTACAATGGCATTCTCGCCTTACAGGATGTCGGGGTCTGCACACTCTGTACAATGGCATTCTCGCCTTACAGGATGTCGGGGTCTGTACACTCTGTATAATGGCATTCTCGCCTTACAGGATGTCGGGGTCTGCACACTGTGTACAATGGCATTCTCGCCTTACAAGATGTCGGGGTCTGCACACTCTGTACAATGGCATTCTCGCCTTACAGGATGTCGGGGTCTGCACACTCTGTACAATGGCATTCTCGCCTTACAGGATGTCGGGGTCTGCACACACTGTGCAATGGCATTCTCGCCTTACAGGATGTCGGGGTCTGCACACTCTGTACAATGGCATTCTCGCCTTACAGGATGTCGGGGTCTGCACACTGTACAATGGCATTCTCGCCTTACAGGATGTCGGGGTCTGCACACTGTGCAATGGCATTCTCGCCTTACAGGATGTCGGGGTCTGCACACTCTGTACAATGGCATTCTCGCCTTACAGGATGTCGGGGTCTGCACACTGTACAATGGCATTCTCGCCTTACAGGATGTCGGGGTCTGCACACTGTGCAATGGCATTCTCGCCTTACAGGATGTCGGGGTCTGCACACTGTACAATGGCATTCTCGCCTTACAAGATGTCGGGGTCTGCACACTGTACAATGGCATTCTCGCCTTACAGGATGTCGGGGTCTGCACACTCTGTGCAATGGCATTCTCTCGCCTTACAGGATGTCGGGGTCTGCACACTCTGTGCAATGGCATTCTCGCCTTACAGGATGTCGGGGTCTGCACACTGTACAATGGCATTCTCGCCTTACAGGATGTCGGGGTCTGCACACTCTGTACAATGGCATTCTCGCCTTACAGGATGTCGGGGTCTGCACACTGTGCAATGGCATTCTCGCCTTACAGGATGTCGGGGTCTGCACACACTGTACAATGGCATTCTCGCCTTACAGGATGTCGGGGTCTGCACACTGTGCAATGGCATTCTCGCCTTACAGCCAAAAGAGCGTCTCCTTGCCCGTGTTGTCTGCTCTCCGCTGAACGTGCCTTTTCTGTGGTGAAAAGCTGGAGACGTGTTTTATATCAACATTTCAGATTATTTTTGCATCACGTGGATCCGTGTCCTCACCACAGGGCAAATATTTACCGAACTGACACTTTTCGTTGTGGTCAAACTATGACTTCAAAGTGCAAAACTGAAACTCGTCGCGAATGTGAAACAGGAAAAAAGTTAGAACACACTCGTTTACTGCAAGAAATCGACAGGAAAAAGAGAAAAATATATTATTGGTCTTTGTTCCTGCCTTTTTTCCCGTGAAAAGCAGAACAAATTTCCCATGCATCCTGCTTCACGAACGTTTTTGCGACCTCGTGACGTAGAAAATCTCCACCAGAAGGTCAGGTCAACAAGAGCCGCAGTGAATAGTTACAGCAGACTCTCCAGCAGTGGGCACAGCCGTTCTAGCGTCCTCTGTCTCCATGCATCGAGAGAGCAATAACAACTGACGACAGAGATTGCATTTTGCAGACTCGCCCCTCGAAAGTTCAAGTGTATTTCTCATGCCATCGAGACTAAAACGGCTTTCTTCTCGAAATGTGCACCTTCATTTTACGGTTCAGTCTCATTAAATGGAGCATATAAATTATGCATCGATAGATTTTGTGTGAAAATGCGTGATGGTTTACGACCAGTCTCTCAGCCCTAATGAAATAGTCCTAACATGCGATTGTCCGAGCATAAGAAACAAGGGTCAAGCACAAAAACGTTTTTGAGGAAACGCTGACTAAAGATAGCATCGCACTCAGTTTCGTATATATTTTCCTGATATCTAAGTTATTCAAAATCAAAGTTCTCCTCTATGAACACGCTGTTGTTGGTTTTCTTTTCGGAAGATGCATGAATCAAAGAATAATAGGCCCGATTGTGTTTAATATGTTATCATGTTTCGTATTGTTGCCTTGTTTTCTCAGCACGGTCAAAAACTCTTCGGCAAAAAAAAAACTCCCCTCTCCACCTCATCCCCTCCCGTCCTCCAAAGTAACTAACGTCAAGGCTAATTTTCACCAAAACATTATAATTTTGAACAATTGTTTAATTGATTTGAGTGAGTTGTATTAACAGGCGCATTTCCTGACTCAGTCAAGACAGTGTCGGAAGAACGCGCGGCTCGCAGAGCTGGGCGGTGCCGCAGTCTGCAGGTCACGTGGCCTGGCGGCCACACAGGCAGCGCACTTGTGGTCAGCGTCCTGTCGCACATACTCAGTGGTTCGGTTTCCAAGGAAATCATGGATGGATGGATGGATGGATGGATGGATGGATGAATAGATGGATGGACGGATGGATGGATGGATGGATGGATGGATGGATGGATGGATGGATGGATGGATGGATGGATGGATGGATGGATGGATGGATGGATGGATGGATGGATGGATGGATGGATGGATGGATGGGATGGGACGGGACGCGACGGGACGGATGGGAGTTTTACGGCCTATCAGCCTCTGTAGGCTATGTAAGGCCACTAAGCACGAGTATCTACAAAAACTTACCATCAAATGCCACGTGCAGGTTATACTGCCACATGCTAAAGGTCACAACGGGCACTTTACACCAAATGAAGTTTTTCGTTTCCTGTCACTCGACCGACCATAATTTTGCAGCCGACCCTATACTTTTCATTTCCCTGCTGGAAACAAAACACACGCACACACACACACACACACACACACACACACACACACACACACACACACACACACACACACACACACACAACCACACACCTACTTAAAGTTTGTAAATCCTTT
>JAWQFJ010001887.1:0-17500 GCA_034096865.1 Theodoxus fluviatilis | reverse complement strand
ATTCCAAAAGTGATTCGTATACAAATTAATGGCAAGTGAAGTATGTTTGGCGCCAATTAAATCAGGTACTTATTCATCGTTTTTTTTATATTACTGTTTACAACTCACGGAGTGCATGTTGCCATATATGGGATGATTGATAAGGATAAACACTAGGTTCATATTCAATATTACAAACAGTACATGGTACATTAAATGACTAAATTGTACAATTCGATGTGCTATCACGCACGCAAAGGTTGAGGTATTGTCAGATGAGGAAGTGGATCTGCGTGAACATCATATATCTCTAAGGCAGCAACAGAGTGTGAGAGAAACACAACTTTTCACGTATCTCTGCAGTTACAATCAACTCACTCAAGTATGGGAACAGATGAGAGACAGCACTTTTAACTACAGTGGTCTAGACAAGTCTCTATATCGTATTCTCACCGTCTTACATAATATTCTTTTAACCTTTTCTGCCCGTAACGTTTATTTTCAAAATGGCTTAACACCCTCTAGCATCAATCGATGAAAAGTTTCGTTTAAGGTGACATTTACTACATAAGCCCTATCCAAGCAACTTGAAAAATGAAGCTGAAACAGAAAAGTTATTAAAGGCTTCTAATTGGTCAAGTGTGTGTGTGTGTGTGTGTGTGCGTGTGTGTGTGTGTGTGTGTGTGAGTGTGTGTGTGTGTGTGTGTGTGTGTGTGTGTGTGTGTGTCTGTGGGTGTGTCTGTGTGTTTGTTTGTCTGTGTGTGTTTGTCTGTGTGTATGTGTGTGTGTGTATGTGTGTGTGTGTGTCCATCTGTTGATGGTATTGTTGTTGACAACACCGGGCAGATCGAGGAGTTGAGTTACCACGGCAGTAGGCTACATGTCCGACTGGCGTTGAGAAATGCAGCCCGAACAGAGACGGTAACAAGACAGTCACAAAAGGACGGCTCGTGTCACGTCCTGGGCCCGTATGCATGAGAAGGAAGGAAAATTCTTCATGAGCGAGACTAACTTCTAAAGTAAATACTTTCGAAGCTACGTCAGACATTATGGCATGGACGATGAGTTGCGTTGTAGTTGTGGCTGTAGAGGTATGTAGTAACTAACTAGGGGGAATCCCAGGAATCCCATCCGAGTGTGCATGTGCAAGCACCTTTGGCTGTCGTCTGCTTGGTTTTTGTGGGTTTTTTTTACCATTTCCTGAGGATGCCCCGTTTGATCGAGGAGAATATTCCACAATTTCCCTGGTGTTGTTACTCCTGGGTGGGGAGGAACAATGCGAGTTAAGCATCTTGCTCAAGGATGCAAGCTCTGGGATCCCCGCGCAGCTTCGAACGCCGTACCCTACTGGCCATAAGTCGACTGCAGGTCCAGCACGCTAACCACTCGGCCACATAGCCCGCAAATTGGCAGATAACGCATTATTGCGCATGCAAGTCCTCGTGCAACTAGTCTGCAATTTCCAATATTTCATGGCGATGAAAAATAGATATATATTGTATATTTCTTCATCATCGAACGAATCAAGCGGATTCGTGTGGTCGATATTCTGTCCCGTCTCCTTCGTTGCAGTTGCCGATCGAACACGCACGTGCACGCTGTCATCTTTCGTGTTGTCATAAATTTACGTTCTCGCTCCAGCCTCAGCTGTCAATTTTCCCACCAAACTCGTGAGACCCTGGCGTACGTCGACACACATTTCCTAGTTTAAAAAAATAAAGCAATTTGATCTGAACAATGTTTTCATTACAAAAATATATCGTTTTCATGGTATCAGATAAAACTAGCTTTGTACACAATGTCAACAGATGCCTCGGCGTTTAGGTGCGTCGACCCGCATTTCCATTTTAATAATAATAATAATAATAATAATAATAATAATAATGATAATGATAATGATAATAATAATAATAATAATAATAATAATAATAATAATAATAATAATAATAATAATAATAATAATAATAATAATAATAATAATAATAATAATAATAATAATAATAATAATAATAATAATAATAAAAAATAGCGTTTATAACGCGCATTTCTGGCAAGAAATCAATGTGCTGGCATAGCCACATTTACACGCAGTTACTCGTCAGTCATACTACACAGCACAACACTTGTACCACCATCATACCAGGACTTGAAAAAACTAGGAGGTTACAGAAAAGCAAGACGAAACATATGGGATTTTAAAATGGACATAGTTGGTGCATCACGTAAGCCAGCCGGCAGGGAATTCCAGACACTAGGGGCAATGAAACTGAAACTACGCTCTCCGAAAGACTTGGTACTACGCTTTGGAATTTTCAGAAGCTTTTCACTTGATGAGCGGAGAGAACGGGAAGGTTGATATGTACAAAGGGAGGCCGAAAGATATGCCGGAAGGGTTGAATCAAAAGGACTGTGCGCCAAAACAGCAATTTTGTACTGGCAGCGGAAATTAACGGGAAGCCAGTGTAGATGTTTCAGGAGAGATGTCACATGATCGCGCTTGCCCTTCATAAGAACCAGACGTGCCGCACTGTTTTGAACTCGTTGCAGACGGTTTAGTTGTTCTGCCGGAAGACCCGCCAGGACTGAATTGCAGTAATCCAGTCGTGACGTGATCCTGGCAGTTAGTAGCCTAGCACAGGTAGTGTTCGAAAGGTATTTGTAAATGTAGGAGCTTTCACGACCTATTGATGCATTCACATACAGCTTTGAGAAATTAATGATCTTCATTGCTTACAATTTCTTTGGCGGAATTTCTAGTACAGTAGTCGCCGCTTATAAAAAAACGCGGTTAATAAAAACAGCCGTTTATTAAATACAGTTGGTCCGGTCCGGATTTACATCGTTACTGATGGACATGTTCAACACGCAATCGGTTAATAAAAACGCCGCTTATTAAAAACACTTTTCTCGGTCCCAATGTGTTTTTAATAAGCGGCGACTACTGTATCCCCAAATACAGCGTTTTCTGCGCCAAGCAAAGACAACAATGGCGGCTGAAGTCACTGTTTCTACCGCTGTACTCACGGGGCCTGGCTGAAGTAGAAGTAGGGTTGTTTCACTACATGGTTACTTTTGAAGGAACCACCACTTTCGACTCATGCATCCCTAAATAGTGAATTTACTTCAAAAGTTGACACTTACTCACATAGCAAGGCCTTACTTTCCTCTCATGCATAGTGCCTGCAAGAGAAAATTTTAAAAATCTCACTGTACGAACAAGTTTCCAGCATATTATTCATTATAATTATTCAAGACAACGCATTTATTTGTGCGTTATTTTCCCCATTGGAAAGGAGGCATCATATATTTGGTTCGAGAGTACAGAAATCCCAGAGTTGAATTAATAGCATGTCAAGACACCACTGTGATACATGATCAAGACACCACTGTGATACATTATCAAGCCACCCCCGTGATACGTGATCCGCAAAACTCGCTACAGTGGGACTATTTTTAACTCCCCAGTCTAGTTTGGTGTCTATTGCAGGACATTACAGCTCAGACTACTTTGGTAAAAGATGCACGCTCCGCGGGAAGGCTTTGGAAGAAAAAGGATTATGCAATGCTTTCCTTCATGTTCATTGTCTGCTTTGGATAACTCTTGAGACCATGCGATGTTTTGAATACCAGTAATGAATAATTTCAATATGTGCACAGAATATTAATGGGGGGTGTACTTTTTCATCACGACATTGATGCCCCCCCCCCCCCCCCCTCCAGCATCTGGCTGGGAACGTAGAGAGCAAAGAGAAAAAATGTCAAAAAATGTCAATGAATCCACACGTTTTAACCAAAAACATAATCAGATGGACCATATATCGGTGGTAAGCTGCTATATAAAACCACTTTCTCTGTCTGAACTAATCCATTTGCGAGTTTGTACATTTGACATATCGAAATTATACATCGAGAATGGCGAGACAATTTCGGAAATGGATGTTGTGTTGCAAACTTTCTATGGCAAAATGATGTTTGGGAAAAAGCAGAATGGAGAGCTAAAACATGGATATGCATACACTGAAAATGGCTGTTTGGAAATATCACCAAAGAGCTAAAGTAATCATCATCATCTCATCTCATTCCCTTGACCGCTCTGGCCGTCGGGGGACATGAGGGACGACGACACGGAGATCCTCCTCCATTCCGGTCTGTTGGTGGCTGCTTCGAGCAGCTCTTTCATGGGGAGGGCCGTCCACTCCTTGACGTTGTCCGTCCAGCTCTTTCTCTGTCGACCACGGCGACGACCGCCCTCCAGTGTGCCCTGCAGTACAGTCTTGCACAAGGAGTCGTGCCTGGTGACGTGGCCAAACCAGGCCAGCTTGCGTCGCTTGACGGTCGCCAGGAGGGGTTCCTGGGGGCCTACAAGTGCTGCTGTCATGTTCCATACAAACTCATTCGTCTTGTGCTCCAAGTAGGAGATGCGGAGGAGTCTTCGGAGGCACTTGGTAAAGTAAACAAACATGGTAATCCTCTATTTCGTCCAAGTTTTTGGTAATCTAGTGAAGCGCATGACTCGCCATAACACACGGCGAACCTCTCAGGAAAGCAAGACACCACTGGCGAAACAGCCTGGCGCATGACTACACTGGAAATCGCGGGGCGACATTTGTTGGCTGAGGAAGAGGTCACCGTACACCAATCACGTGGGAGGTACATAATACACTCACCCGAACTTTCTAGCATTGAGTTTGCTACATGTACGCAAAGGGAGATGACGAGGAAAATATTGTCTTTAAAAAGAAATTTACATTCAGCATTAAGGAACAGAAGATACTAAATTGGCTGTAAAAACTGCTTGTGAGACTTCATCGAGTGTGAGCCATACGTCATGTTGATGTAGCTTTCTTGCGCAGTTTACATATATCACAAGGTCGCCAAAACATGCACATTCATAATTCGTGCATTGAGGGAAAGGTACATGAGAAGATCTTTCAGCTTATGAGTTTTGTTGTGTTGTTATCATCGTCATCGTCGTCATCATCATCATCATCGCCATCGTCGCCGTTGTGATGGTGATCGTCATCATCATCATCATCATCATAATCGTCGTCGTAGTCGTCGTCAACGTCGTCATCATCATCATCATCATCATCATCATCATCATCATCATCATCATCATCATCATCAAAGGACAATTTGCGTAACAAACAAAATGGTACTTCAGTGCCAGGTCAGCTTTTATTTGGGATTATTGACTTTCCAGCATAACAAAAACACATCGCTGAAAGAATGGTAGATTGAGTGAGGACGTTTACTTTTCGTGGGGTGCTATGTACAAACTAGTCGATAGACAGACTGTCTCAGTGATTGATTAGTTATCACAAACAGGCTCGTAGTTAGGAGATCACAGGGTACCTTGCACTTCAATGTGCACTTCAATGTGCACTTCACATTTTTTGATGGCATTACGAAATCGTTGTTGATCAAGGAACACGATGTTTCAGACGACGTTGAGCATCAAAAGAATAAATTATTGGCTGTGTGTTGATGCCTGGGTGGATAGATGGAAAGATTAATAGAGGGGTGGATGGATGATTGACAGAGACGAATGGATGAGAAGATGGATGGATGGTTGGATGGCTGGCTGAGGGAAAGCTAGCTGCTGGAAGACCAAAAATCGCCTCAAGGACAGGACCGCCCGAGGCGCTGCCCCCAAGCCCTGCAGAGAACGTCAAGGACAGGACAGCCTGAGACGAGGTCTCCAAGCCCTGCAGAGGACGTGGATGCCTGGGAGTCACTGTCACGGGGTCGTCCATCCTGGCATGGCAGCGTGACTGCAAACTCGCGGGCAACGGAAGTGATGCGGATTGGAAAAGCTGCAGGGAGAAAACAATCTGCACAGAAAGCCAGAGCTGACAGCATCCCTACTGCCAGCATCCCTACTCCAAGCATCCCTACTGCCAGCATCCCTACTGCCAGCATCCCTACTGTCAGCATCCCTACTGCCAGCATCCCCACTGCCAGCATCCCCACTGCCAGCATCCCTACTGCAAGCATCCCTACTGCCAGCATCCCCACTGCAAGCATCCCTACTGCCAGCATCCCTACTGCCAGCATCCCTACTGCCAGCATCCCTACTGCCAGCATTTCTACTGCCAGCATCCCTACTGCCAGCATCCCTACTGCCAGCATCCCTACTGCCAGCATCCCAACTGCCAGCATCCCCACTGCCAGCATCCCTACTGCCAACATCCCCACTGCCAACATCCCTACTGCCAGCATCCCTACTGCCAACATCCCTACTGCCAGCATCCCTACTGCCAGCATCCCTACTGCCAGCATCCCTACTGCCAGCATCCCCACTGCCAGCATCCCCACTGCCAGCATCCTCACTGCCAGCATCCCCACTGCCAACATCCCCACTGCCAACATCCCCACTGCCAGCATCCTCACTGCCAGCATCCTCACTGCCAGCATCCCCACTGCCAGTATCCCTACTGCCAGCATTCCTACTGCCAGCATCCTCACTGCCAGCATCCCCACTGCCAGTATCCCCACTGCCAGCATCCCTACTGCCAGCATCCCTACTGCCAGCATCCCCACTGCCAGTATCCCCACTGCCAGCATCCCTACTGCCAGCATCCTCACTGCCAGCATCCCCACTGCCAGTATCCCCACTGCCAGCATCCCTACTGCCAGCATCCTCACTGCCAGCATCCCCACTGCCAGTATCCCCACTGCCAGCATCCCTACTGCCAGCATCCCTACTGCCAGCATCCCTACTGCCAGCATCCCCACTGCCAGTATCCCCACTGCCAGCATCCCTACTGCCAGCATCCTCACTGCCAGCATCCCCACTGCCAGTATCCCCACTGCCAGCATCCCTACTGCCAGCATCCTCACTGCCAGCATCCCCACTGCCAGTATCCCCACTGCCAGCATCCCTACTGCCAGCATCCCTACTGCCAGCATCCCTACTGCCAGCATCCCCACTGCCAGCATCCCTACTGCCAGCATCCCTACTGCCAGCATCCCCACTGCCAACATCCCCACTGCCAGCATCCTCACTGCCAGCATCCCCACTGCCAGCATCCCCACTGCCAGTATCCCCACTGCCAGCATCCCTACTGCCAGCATCCCTACTGCCAGCATCCCTACTGCCTGCGTCCCTACTGCAAGCATCCCTACTGCAAGCATCCCTACTGCCAGCATCCCTACTGCCAGCATCCCTACTGCCAGCATCCCTACTGCCAGCATCCCTACTGCCAGCATTTCTACTGCCAGCATCCCTACTGCCAGCATCCTCACTGCCAGCATTCCTACTGCCAGTATCCCCACTGCCAGCATCCTCACTGCCAGCATCCCTACTGCCAGTATCCCTACTGCCAACATCCCCACTGCCAGTATCCCTACTGCCAGCATCCCCACTGCCAACATTCTCACTGCCTGCATCCTCACTGCCAGCATCCCTACTGCCAGCATCCCTACTGCCAGCATCCTCACTGCCAGCATCCCCACTGCCAGCATCCCCACTGCCAGCATCCCCACTGCCAGCATCTCCACTGCCAGCATCCCCACTGCCAGCATCCCTACTGCCTGCGTCCCTACTGCAAGCATCCCTACTGCCTCATCCCTACTGCCAGTATCCCTACTGCCAGCATCCCTACTGCCAGCATCCTCACTGCCAGCATCCCTACTGCCAGCATTTCTACTGCCAGCATCCCTACTGCCAGCATCCCTACTGCCAGCATCGCTACTGCAAGCATCCCTACTGCCAGCATCCCTACTGCCAGCATCCCCACTGCCTCATCCCTACTGCCTCATCCCTACTGCCAGCATCCCTACTGCCAGCATCCCTACTGCAAGCATCCCCACTGCCAGCATCCCCACTGCCAGCATCCCCACTGCCTCATCCCTACTGCCTCATCCCTACTGCCAGCATCCCTACTGCCAGCATCCCTACTGCCAGCATCCCCACTGCCAGCATCCCTACTGCCAGCATCCCACTGCCAGCATCCCTACTGCCAGCATCCCTACTGCCAGCATCCCTACTGCCAGCATCCCTACTGCCAGCATCCCACTGCCAGCATCCCCACTGCCAGCATCCCCACTGCCAGCATCCCCACTGCCAGCATCCCACTGCCAGCATCCCACTGCCAGCATCCCCACTGCCAGCATCCCCACTGCCAGCATCCCTACTGCCAGCATCCCACTGCCAGCATCCCACTGCCAGCATCCCTACTGCCAGTATCCCCACTGCCAGCACCCCCACTGCCAGCATCCCACTGCCTCATTCCCCACTGCCAGCATCCCCACTGCCAGCATCCCTACTGCCAGCATCCCTACTGCCAGCATCCCCACTGCCAGCATCCCCACTGCCAGTATCCCCACTGCCAGCATCCCCACTGCCAGCATCCCTACTGCCTCATCCCCACTGCCTCATCCCTACTGCCAGCATCCCCACTGCCAGCATCCCCACTGCCAGCATCCCTACTGCCAGCATCCCCACTGCCAGCATCCCTACTGCCTCATCCCCACTGCCAGCATCCCCACTGCCAGCATCCCTACTGCCTCATCCCTACTGCCAGCATCCCTACTGCCAGCATCCCCACTGCCTCATCCCTACTGCCAGCATCCCTACTGCCAGCATCCCCACTGCCTCATCCCCACTGCCAGCATCCCCACTGCCAGCATCCCCACTGCCTCATCCCCACTGCCAGCATCCCTACTGCCAGCATCCCCACTGCCAGCATCCCTACTGCCTCATCCCCACTGCCAGCATCCCTACTGCCTCATCCCCACTGCCAGCATCCCTACTGCCAGCATCCCTACTGCCTCATTCCCACTGCCAGCATCTCCACTGCCAGAATCCCTACTGCCTCATTCCCACTGCCAGCATCCCCCCTGCCAGCATCCCTACTGCCAGCATCCCCACTGCCAGCATCCCTACTGCCAGCATCCCTACTGCCAGCATCCCCACTGCCAGCATCCCTACTGCCAGCATCCCCACTGCCAGCATCCCCACTGCCAGCATCCCTACTGCCAGCATCCCCACTGCCAGCATCCCTACTGCCAGCATCCCTACTGCCAGCATCCCTACTGCCTCATCCCCACTGCCTCATCCCTACTGCAAGCACCCCTACTGCCTCATCTCTACTGCCTCATGCCCACTGCCAGCATCCCCACTGCCAGCATCTCCACTGCCTCATCCCCACTGCCTCATCCCTACTGCAAGCACCCCTACTGCCTCATCTCTACTGCCTCATGCCCACTGCCAGCATCCCTACTGCCAGCATCCCTACTGCCAGCATCCCTACTGCCTCATCCCCACTGCCTCATCCCTACTGCAAGCACCCCTACTGCCTCATCTCTACTGCCTCATGCCCACTGCCAGCATCCCTACTGCCAGCATCCCTACTGCCAGCATCCCTACTGCCTCATCCCCACTGCCTCATCCCCACTGCCAGCATCCCTACTGCCTCATCTCTACTGCCTCATGCCCACTGCCTCATCCCTACTGCAAGCATCCCCACTGCCTCATCCCTACTGCCAGCATCCCCACTGCAAGCAACCCCACTGCCTCATCCCTACTGCCAGCATCCCCACTGCCAGCATCCCCACTGCCAGTATCCCCACATCCAGGATCCCCACTGCCAGCATCCCCACTGCCTCATTCCCACTGCCAGCATCCCCACTGCCAGCATCCCCACTGCCAGCATCCCCACTGCCTCATTCCCACTGCCAGCATCCCCACTGCCTCATCCCCACTGCCAGCATCCCCACTGCCAGCATCCCCACTGCCAGCATCCCCACTGCCTCATCCCTACTGCCAGCATCTCTACTGCCAGCATCCCTACTGCCAGCATCCCCACTGCCAGCATCCCCACCTGCCAGCATCCCCACCTGCCAGCATCCCCACCTGCCAGCATCCCCACCTGCCAGCATCCCCACCTGCCAGCATCCCCACCTGCCAGCATCCCCACCTGCCGCATCCCGAACTGCCAGCATCCCCACCTGCCAGCATCCCCACCTGCCAGCATCCCCACCTGCCAGCATCCCCACCTGCTAGCATCCCAACCTGCCAGCATTCCCACCTGCCAGCATCCCACCTGCCAGCATTCCCACCTGCCAGCATCCCACCTGCCAGCATTCCTACCTGCCAGCATTCCTACCTGCCAGCATTCCCACCTGCCAGCATTCCCACCTGCCAGCATTCCTACCTGCCAGCATTCCCACCTGCCAGCATCCCCACCTGCCAGCATTCCTACCTGCCAGCATTCCTACCTGCCAGCATCCCCACCTGCCAGCATTCCTACCTGCCAGCATTCCCACCTGCCAGCATCCTCACCTGCCAGCATCCCACCTGCCAGCATTCCTACCTGCCAGCATCCCACCTGCCAGCATCCCACCTGCCAGCATTCCTACCTGCCAGCATCCCACCTGCCAGCATCCCTACCTGCCAGCATCCCACCTGCCAGCATCCCACCTGCCAGCATCCCACCTGCCAGCATCCCTACCTGCCAGCATCCCTACCTGCCAGCATCCCACCTGCCAGCATCCCACCTGCCAGCATTCCCACCTGCCAGCATCCCCACCTGCCAGCATTCCCACCTGCCAGCATTCCCACCTGCCAGCATTCCCACCTGCCAGCATTCCTACCTGCCAGCATTCCCACCTGCCAGCATCCCCACCTGCCAGCATCCCACCTGCCAGCATCCCCACCTGCCAGCATCCCACCTGCCAGCATCCCACCTGCCAGCATTCCCACCTGCCAGCATCCCACCTGCCAGCATCCCACCTGCCAGCATTCCCACCTGCCAGCATTCCCACCTGCCAGCATCCCCACCTGCCAGCATCCTCACCTGCCAGCATCCCACCTGCCAGCATTCCCACCTGCCAGCATTCCCACCTGCCAGCATTCCTACCTGCCAGCATCCCCACCTGCCAGCATCCCCACCTGCCAGCATTCCTACCTGCCAGCATCCCCACCTGCCAGCATCCCAACCTGACAGCATTCCCACCTGCCAGCATCCCACCTGCCAGCATTCCCACCTGCCAGCATTCCCACCTGCCAGCATCCCCACCTGCCAGCATCCCACCTGCCAGCATTCCCACCTGCCAGCATTCCCACCTGCCAGCATTCCCACCTGCCAGCATCCCACCTGCCAGCATCCCCACCTGCCAGCATTCCCACCTGCCAGCATCCCACCTGCCAGCATCCCACCTGCCAGCATCCCCACCTGCCAGCATCCCCACCTGCCAGCATCCCCACCTGCCAGCATTCCCACCTGCCAGCATCCCCACCTGCCAGCATCCCCACCTGCCAGCATCCCACCTGCCAGCATCCCACCTGCCAGCATCCCACCTGCCAGCATCCCACCTGCCAGCATCCCACCTGCCAGCATCCCACCTGCCAGCATCCCACCTGCCAGCATTCCCACCTGCCAGCATCCCCACCTGCCAGCATCCCACCTGCCAGCATTCCCACCTGCCAGCATCCCACCTGCCAGCATCCCACCTGCCAGCATCCCACCTGCCAGCATCCCCACCTGCCAGCATCCCCACCTGCCAGCATCCCCACCTGCCAGCATTCCTACCTGCCAGCATCCCACCTGCCAGCATTCCAACCTGCCAGCATTCCCACCTGCCAGCATCCCCACCTGCCAGCATCCCCACCTGCCAGCATTCCCACCTGCCAGCATCCCCACCTGCCAGCATTCCCACCTGCCAGCATTCCCACAAGCCAGCATCCCACCTGCCAGCATCCCACCTGCCAGCATCCCCACCTGCCAGCATCCCACCTGCCAGCATCCCTACCTGCCAGCATTCCCACCTGCCAGCATCCCCACCTGCCAGCATCCCCACCTGCCAGCATTCCCACCTGCCAGCATTCCCACCTGCCAGCATCCCCACCTGCCAGCATTCCCACCTGCCAGCATCCCTACCTGCCAGCATCCCCACCTGCCAGCATCCCCACCTGCCAGCATCCCCACCTGCCAGCATCCCACCTGCCAGCATTCCCACCTGCCAGCATCCCACCTGCCAGCATCCCCACCTGCCAGCATCCCCACCTGCCAGCATCCCCACCTGCCAGCATCCCACCTGCCAGCATCCCCACCTGCCAGCATCCCCACCTGCCAGCATCCCACCTGCCAGCATTCCCACCTGCCAGCATTCCCACCTGCCAGCATCCCACCTGCCAGCATCCCCACCTGCCAGCATCCCACCTGCCAGCATCCCTACCTGCCAGCATCCCCACCTGCCAGCATCCCCACCTGCCAGCATCCCACCTGCCAGCATCCCACCTGCCAGCATCCCCACCTGCCAGCATCCCACCTGCCAGCATCCCCACCTGCCAGCATCCCACCTGCAGCATCCCACCTGCCAGCATCCCCACCTGCCAGCATCCCACCTGCCAGCATCCCCACCTGCCAGCATCCCACCTGCCAGCATTCCCACCTGCCAGCATCCCCACCTGCCAGCATCCCACCTGCAGCATCCCACCTGCCAGCATTCCCACCTGCCAGCATCCCCACCTGCCAGCATCCCCACCTGCCAGCATCCCTACCTGCCAGCATCCCCACCTGCCAGCATTCCCACCTGCCAGCATTCCTACCTGCCAGCATCCCCACCTGCCAGCATCCCCACCTGCCAGCATCCCACCTGCCAGCATCCCCACCTGCCAGCATCCCACCTGCCAGCATCCCCACCTGCCAGCATCCCACCTGCCAGCATCCACCTGCCAGCATCCCACCTGCCAGCATCCCCACCTGCCAGCATCCCCACCTGCCAGCATCCCCACCTGCCAGCATCCCACCTGCCAGCATCCCACCTGCCAGCATCCCACCTGCCAGCATCCCCACCTGCCAGCATCCCACCTGCCAGCATCCCACCTGCCAGCATCCCTACCTGCCAGCATCCCACCTGCCAGCATCCCACCTGCCAGCATCCCCACCTGCCAGCATCCCCACCTGCCAGCATCCCACCTGCCAGCATCCCCACCTGCCAGCATCCTACCTGCCAGCATTCCCACCTGCCAGCATCCCCACCTGCCAGCATCCCCACCTGCCAGCATCCCCACCTGCCAGCATCCCCACCTGCCAGCATCCCCACCTGCCAGCATTCCCACCTGCCAGCATCCCACCTGCCAGCATTCCCACCTGCCAGCATTCCCACCTGCCAGCATTCCCACCTGCCAGCATCCCACCTGCCAGCATCCCACCTGCCAGCATCCCACCTGCCAGCATCCCCACCTGCCAGCATTCCCACCTGCCAGCATTCCACCTGCCAGCATCCCACCTGCCAGCATCCCCACCTGCCAGCATACCCACCTGCCAGCATCCCACCTGCCAGCATCCCCACCTGCCAGCATCCCACCTGCCAGCATCCCCACCTGCCAGCATCCCCACCTGCCAGCATCCCCACCTGCCAGCATCCCACCTGCCAGCATCCCACCTGCCAGCATCCCCACCTGCCAGCATCCCACCTGCCAGCATCCCACCTGCCAGCATCCCCACCTGCCAGCATCCCCACCTGCCAGCATCCCCACCTGCCAGCATCCCTACCTGCCAGCATCCCACCTGCCAGCATCCCCACCTGCCAGCATCCCACCTGCCAGCATCCCCACCTGCCAGCATCCCCACCTGCCAGCATTCCCACCTGCCAGCATCCCTACCTGCCAGCATTCCCACCTGCCAGCATCCCTACCTGCCAGCATCCCCACCTGCCAGCATCCCACCTGCCAGCATCCCACCTGCCAGCATCCCCACCTGCCAGCATCCCACCTGCCAGCATCCCCACCTGCCAGCATCCCCACCTGCCAGCATCCCCACCTGCCAGCATCCCCACCTGCCAGCATCCCACCTGCCAGCATCCCCACCTGCCAGCATCCCCACCTGCCAGCATCCCCACCTGCCAGCATCCCAACTGCCAGCATCCCACCTGCCAGCATCCCACCTGCCAGCATTCCCACCTGCCAGCATCCCCACCTGCCAGCATCCCCACCTGCCAGCATCCCCACTGCCAGCATCCCACCTGCCAGCATCCCACTGCCGCATTCCAACCTGCCAGCATCCCCACCTGCCAGCATCCCCACTGCCAGCATCCCCACACTGCAGCATCCCCACTGCCAGCATCCCCACTGCCAGTATCACCACTGCCAGCAGCACACGCGCCAGCATCACCCACGTGCCCTGCATTCCCACTGCCAGCATCCCCACTGCCTCATTCCCACTGCCAGCGTCCCCACTGCCAGCATCCCCACTGCCAGCATCCCCACTGCCAGCATCCCCACTGCCAGCATCCCCACTGCCAGTATCACCACTGCCAGCATCACCACTGCCAGTATCACCACTGCCTGCATCCCCACTGCCAGCATCCCTACTGCCAGCATCCCTACTGCCAGCATCCCCACTGCCAGCATCCCTACTGCCTCATCCCTACTGCCAGCATCCCTACTGCCAGCATCCCTACTGCCAGCATCCCTACTGCCTCATCCCTACTGCCAGCATCCCTACTGCCAGCATCCCTACTGCCAGCATCCCCACTGCCAGCATCCCTACTGCCTCATCCCTACTGCCAGCATCCCTACTGCCAGCATCCCTACTGCCAGCATCCCTACTGCCAGCATCCCTACTGCCAGCATCCCTACTGCCAGCATCCCCACTGCCTCATCCCTACTGCCTCATCCCCACTGCCAGCATCCCTACTGCCTCATCCCTACTGCCAGCATCCCCACTACCAGCATCCCCACTGCCTCATCCCTACTGCAAGCATCCCCACTACCAGCATCCCTACTGCCTCATCCCTACTGCCAGCATCCCCACTGCCTCATCCCTACTGCCTCATCCCTACTGCCAGCATCCCCACTGCCAGCATCCCTACTGCAAGCATCCCCACTACCAGCATCCCTACTGCCTCATCCCTACTGCCAGCATCCCCACTGCCTCATCCCTACTGCCAGCATCCCCACTGCCTCATCCCTACTGTCAGCATTCCCACTGCCTCATCCCTACTGCTAGCATCCCCATTGCCTCATCCCCCATGTGTGCCCAACACGTGAAAAGGTCTTTCAGGTCCGGACAGGCCTTGCTGGCCACGCGCGCGCGCGCGTGTGTGTGTGTGTGTGTGTGTGTGTGTGTGAATGTGTGTGTGTGAATGTGCTCATGTGAACATGGGTGTGACAATACAAGTCTGTGAGATTCATATATCTATGATTTCTAGAGGCAAAGGCAATGTAGTGTTTGTGTTTGTTAACACTGATATACCTAAGCAACACCGCCACCACCCCTTGACGTTCCCCTCCAGCACACTCTCTCTCTCTCTATCTCTTTCTCTCTCTCTCTCTCTCTCTCTCCCTCTCCCTCTCTCTCTCTCTCTCTCTCTCTCTCTCTCTCTCTCCCAATAAGAATTTCTTGCACGACGAACTGGATGCTCCAATCACAAGAAATGAAATACAGCTTGCACTGTCAAAAATGAGCTCTTCGAAAGCCCCAGGGCAGGATAAAATACCTGGTGGTTACTTGAAACTGTCGAGTGGCCCTATCATTGATTTCCTCACCCACTTATTCTCCACATTATATGAAAAGCAATATTTTCCCCAAAGCTGGAGACACTCAATAATAGTACCTATTTTTAAATCAGGGGACAGGTCAAACCCGAAAAATTATAGAGGCATTTCCTTGTTAAATAATATAAGTAAACTTTTCATGTCTATTCTAACCAATCGCTTACGAGCCTGGGCGGAAGAAGAAAATATAAAATCAGTTATGAGCAGGCTGGTTTCCGTGCAGGACATTCCACGATTGATCACATATTTACCTTGCATTCAATAGCTGTTAAACACGTGTACGGTGAGGGTCGAGGGAAACTCTATGTCGCCTTTGTAGACTTTGAGAAGGCGTTTGATTCCGTTCGGCGCCCATGTTTATGGAGAGTTCTGGAGAAGCTTGGTATTTCCACCAAATTGTTAACTATGATGAAAGCAGTGTACGCTCACGTGGGGGCCAGTGTGAGATGGGGATATAACGTGTCAGACTCTTTCGAATGTTTCGTCGGCGTGAGACAGGACTCCGTTGAGTCGCCGATAATGTTTAGCCTGTTCATCACTTACGTGGCCGACTACATCCGGGAAAAAGGACGCCACGGAGTGCAGCTGATACCTGGAGCCCAGGAGTTATATTCCTTGATGTTTGCAGACGACATTGCACTGCTAGCCACAACTCCTGTAGGTCTACAGCGCCAGCTGGACAGTCTTAACGCTGCCTCCCAGGACATCGGCCTTATTATAAACAAATCTAAGACTAAAGTGATGGTTTTTAGAAGGGGCGGGCATCTAGGCAAAGGAGAACGATGGACCATAGACGGTGACAAGCTGGAGGTAGTGAACCAGTACAAATATTTGGGTTTGGTTTTTACAACAAAACTATCACTATCGACAGCCCTCGACTGTCAAGTGTTAGGAGCAAAACACAAAACGTTGGACTTGATACAGACAATGAGGAATTTACACACACAAAGTGTCACCGTGTTTTTTAAACTCTTTGATGCCCAAGTTCAACCAGCTCTATTATATGGCTCACAACTGTGGGGATTGGCCAGAAGGGAGAACATTGAAAAAGCACATACTTTTGCGTGATCCCCCAATTCAATATGTTACAGTGAGTTGGGCAGGTATCCCTTATTCGTTACAACCACGCTTCAAGCTGTCAAGTATTGGCTACGAGTGTGCAAGATGCCCGATTCAAGAATAGCAAAGCAAGCATACCTAATGTTGATCCGATCAAATTTGCCCGAAAGGATGAACTGGGCAAAGTCTGTACAAACATGTCTGTCTAAACTAGGCTTTGCTTATGTATGGATCAATGGTGGCACTCAAAACGAGAAGGGTTTGATTAGGTGTCTTAGACAGAAATTACGGGATTTTTATCTGCAGGAGTGGAATTCGAGAATTACCTCTAGCATTAGATTTGATTTCTATAGATGTTTTAAAGATTCATTTTCATGTGAACATTACTTGTCTTGTATAAACATAAAAAATTTCGTGATGCTTTGGCACGGTTCCGTGTGGGATGCACAGCTTTGAGAATTAATTCACGGTCGACAAGGGCAGATAATGGTGCCTTGAAGTGCCCTGTATGTAATTGTAGCGAAATCGAAAGCGAAATTCACTTCTTAATGTACTGTCCAGAATACTATGACATTAGACAAAAGTACTTGTCAAAACATATGCAAAATGTTCATTTCAGTATAACCTACTTGATGAAGGGAAAAGACGAACGGAAGATCCGTGACGTCGCAATGTTTGTTTATTATGCGTTCCAAAGACGCCTGCAGAAACTGCAAGACACTGCTTCAAACACGCAGGGTAAAGAGTAACGCAACTAACGCGATATCTTACATTTTATTCCAATGTACATTTACCCATTATACTTCTAGGAAACCTTGATGTTTGTATATTTCAAAGTCATGTTCTTTCACCACACGTTGTGTATAGTAGAGAATCTTACACATTGCATACTTCGTTTTTAACTTGTATATATATCTATTCATCTTCGTCAATGGGTCGTCGGCCGCAAATAAA
>JAWQFJ010001886.1:3644-26561 GCA_034096865.1 Theodoxus fluviatilis | reverse complement strand
TCATTATTTTATATTATTCTCTCATTTAATTTTCTTTTTGAAAGCTACTTTCTTGTACTCGTGATGCCTTATGTAACCAAGGGCATGATTTGCTGTAAAGAGTGATAAAAAAAATTAGTAAGTCTAATAAAAGTAAACTTTTGAAACACACATTTTCTGATATATTAAAAAACAACACTTATGTGACACTGTTGGTATTTTGCTGTGTATTTCAAAGTGGAAAAGCTTATTTAAGATTATTTAGAGCAACATTGTAAATCTAACATGGGTCTTACCTTACGTCTTGGAGCACCAGATAAATTCACAAGGGGCATTGAAGGAGTGATGCTGTATAAATCGAACTGGTATCATGCTCCAGACCATGGTGCTATTATCTGTCATCATCAGCAATTCTTCCTTAATGTGTATGGATGAACAAGATGTTCTTAGCCTTATAAACCATATTTCCTCAATGTGCAACATACAAATGTAGCTGCTTGAGCATTCTCTCTGGCTGTGTAGCTTTCAAGGCCTGCTTCTGAAACTCGGCCTGGGCAGACCCCAAGCAGGCAAAGAGGCTACTTGGGGGCATTGGAACACGTTCAGATCATTGAGATCTGTTCAAACCTAAAAAAATCAACCCCAACCCTCCAAAAAGAAAACCCACCCTTCAACTGTGATAGAAACATTTCCCTCTTTTCCCCCCAGAGACCATGCATCATGCTTTGTAGCATTGTATTTGTTTCAGGCTCTGAAAAGTAAAGCTGAACCTTCCAAAAAGTCCTCAAGACGGCGGAGTGATCTGATGCGTGCTAAAGAGTTTGAGATGCAGCAACAGTGTGAGCAGCAGGAGAAGGTATGAATGTGTGAAAACTGTCCCTTCAGTATTATCTCAACCAGGAAACAGGTGTAGGTGGTATTTTACTCTCAAAACATTTCTAAATATACACATGTATATGAGTGTGTGTGTGTGTGTGTGTGTGTGTGTGTGTGTGTGTGTGTGTGTGTGTGTGTGTGTGTGTGTGTGTGTGTGTGTGTGTGTGTGACCTGTGTGTGTGTATGAGTGGGTGTGCATATGTGTGTGTAAGTATATTGCTCTCTCTCTCTCTCTCTCTCTCTCTCTCTCTCTCTCTCTCTCTCTCTCTCTCTCTATCTATCTATCTATCTATCTCTCACAGATACCTCGGTGCCATGTTAACTACAAAGCTGTCACACAATTTGCTACATTTGGATCTTGTACATCAAGCTAAAGCCAGTGTTGCTCAGATCACTAGATGTATCAGGAAGCTGCAATGTCTATCTCCCAAGATCTTCCTTAAGCTATTTGACGCACAGGTGTCAAGCATCCTCTTATAATCGACAAAACTATATGGGGCTTGGGTCATAGAAAGTGTACATTTGCAATCAATTAAAATATATTTTAATCTGCCAAGGAAAGCCCCCAATTTAATAGTTTATAGCGAGTGCAGAAAATACCCTCTGTACTTCAATGCTGTGCTTCGTACTGTAAAATACTGGTTGAGGATCTTACAGATGGAAGCCTCATGATATCCACTTTTAGCTTACAAAATGATGTTGAGCTCAGGTAATAAGCATAGTTGGGCTTGCAAAGTCAAAGATCTGCTGTACAAATTTAATTTTTCACGTGTATGGGATGAGCAGTTGGATCAGAATGAGAGAGCGTTTTTGAATGAATTGAAAGAAAGACTAGTAGAAGAGTATTGCAATTATTGGTACCAGACCCTATGGAACAGTAAACAATACTCGTACTATAGACAGTTTAAAACATTATGGACAAAAGAAAGTTACTTGTCTGTTCTGGACAGAAAACCATTCCGTGACATATTTATTCAGTTTCGAACAGGTATCAGTGAGCTATTCAGCCATAAGTTCTGATATAAAGATAAAGAAGATAATCTGTACGTCTGTCTCACTTGTGGAGAAACGTTCAAGTGTGAAACCCATTTTTTGTGCTCTTGTCCTATGTATGAAAACCTTAGACGGAAATATCTTTCACCAGAGACACGTACATTCGATACTCTGGAGTAATGCTGATAATGCTGTGTCATCACAAGATGTCTCTGAAATAAGATCTCTTGCTATATACCTGATCCACGCCGGGAGGCGATGTCAACGGAATTTTTCCCTGCCGAAGATGCTTGATATTTTGTAGTTTGTCAGTTGTGACAGGCTGGAGGCTGTTCATTAGTTTGTTCATTCTCTCTCTCTCTCTCTCTCTCTCTCTCTCTCTCTGCAACAAGACAAGAATTATTCATGGCTTTGGGACCATTTTCCTTGCTCTCTGTCCTACATTCTTCATGAGGAGCGGTGAAAGGATCGAGCTACATTCTTTTTTAGTGATGGTCGTTTTGCAATAAATCTTTGATCGCCTCTAAGTCTGTGGCAAAATCAATGATACTATGGTGTGTCCCATCAGTAACTGGGCGTAACTGTTTCATCGACTGCTCTGTTTCAGATTGAGGATCAGCTGACTGTGGCTGAGAGGAAACGTGTGGCCAAAATGGAGGAGGTTAAAGAAAAGCAACGCATCAGGGAGGAGAGGGCAAGAAGGGCAAGAGAGAGGGTGAGGACAGAAAATTGCCAGGAGAACATCCACTATAGTTTGAATATGAAGGAGATGTGATGAAGAGGAATGTGCATACATGTGGCTTTGGAGTGGGATGTAGAGTGGGTGGTATGGTTGATCAGGATAGATATGTGCATATTTGTGTTTATTCAATGTAATTTTTCGTTTTGTTGTTTGTGTTCATGTCTGTGTGTGTTTGTGTTTGTGTGTGTGTGTGCATACATGCATGCATATGTGTGTGTGTGAATGTGTGTAGGTGTGTGTGTGTGTGTGTGTGCATGTTTGTGCCCGTGTGTGTGTGCATGCATATGTGTGCATGGATATGTGTGCGTGTGTGCTCATGTGTGTGTGTGTGTGTGTGTGTGTGTGTGTGTGTGTGTGTGTGTGTGTGTGTTTATGTGTGTGTGTGTGTGTGTGTGTGTGTGTATGTGTGATAGATACAAAGAGTACATTGAAGTAAAAAGTTTTTAATGCCATGCATTTTATGCAAAGTGGGAAAATCCCAATCCTTTTTGTCTCTCTTCCTCAGGCAAAGAAGTTCAAGGAAGCAGAGATGGACGTTGACATTGATGTTGAAAAAGATGATGCCTTTAATGCAAGTGATGGTAAGTGTTATAGGATGATTGGAAAGCAACTACCCTAGTGAAAACTTATCTGCCATGTGAAATAAAAATGACTCATGCTCTAGATATCGTTTGTTATAATTTCTGTTGTATAAATGATTTTGATTAGATAAAGTATTTCTACTCCATGACCTATTTCATTATTGTTTTAAATATATAATTTATTTCCTCTTTTAACTCCATATCAGAATATTATCATTGCTTGAAAAAACAAACGAAAACAACATATACAACTCTGTTGGGTCTTTATGGCTCCAGATGCATCACTTCTCATTTAAGTAACTGTTCACTGTGCATTTCTAGCCTAAATGTTAGCTAATGTCATGTGTGGATCAATATTATGCCTTTTGTCTCACTCAAACAAGCCATCCCACCATTGTCGCCAACAAATAAGCCACCTTTCTCTTTATTGCTCACAACCTGCCATATAGTATCACTCTTTATTGACTTTACTCTCCTCACTTGGTAACCTGTTTTCACATTACTTTCACTTCATCTCTGCACTTTCTTTCTGCTCCCTTCCATCCCCACCCCCCTCCCTCAGCACAACTTGCCTCTTGCTACCTCTACCTATAAGTAACTTTCTCTCCCACCCCTAAACCCCATACATACCCTACATACCCCACCCCACCCTCCAACTGACCCCCCTCTTTTTTGTCCTCCTTGAAACCTCACATTGCCGACATCTTCATCGACCCACATCACTCGCACCTTCTTTGCCAGACGACTCATGGCTTGGAGATGGCGGCATGGACGAGCAGGCAGGGGAGAGAATCTACTCTGGACGATCCAGTCCCAAAAAGAAGGTGGGCAGGGAAGGCCACTCTGGAGTGCGTACTGTGGCGAGTGCCAGCACCATAGACAGTTTCGACACTGCCTTCCAGAGACGGCCCCCTGTCACAGAGGAGACAGTCAGCCACCAGCCTGGCCAGACAGATGACTTCTTTGACACGTGATGTCAGCTATGCCGCTGTAGCCAAACCAGATAATGGTGAGGTTTGATGAAAGTCTGTGATTCTGATGATTGCCTATGTCCATTCTTATTTTGGTGTGAAACGTAGGCCTACATAATTGTTAGTTCATCTTCTCCTGTTCTTATAAGTACTACTTTGATTTGTTTATCAGTAGAGAAATTTGACAAGATGCAGAAGCTAGGTGGGAATGATGAAATGGTACAAAAAGAAGGACCTTTTGTTTTGTATGGGAGTGTTCAACGATGTAAAGCTACCTGGATTGCCTTTTTAGTTTCACATATTTGTAAAAAGATTTTCAGTTTTCACTGAGAATTTTTTTCATGTATCTCATGTAAAATCCACAATTTGGATTAAAAGATATCAAAGTTTATAGAGGTGCCCATGTGTATGTGGTTATTTTCAATGTTAATATATGTGTGTGTGCATGTGTGTGTGTGTGTGAGAGAGAGAGAGAGAGAGAGAGAGAGAGAGAGAGAGAGAGAGAGAGAGAGAGAGAGAGAGAGAGAGAGAGAGAGAGAGAGATTACACCTCGTGCAGAATGCACATACAAATTATGGTGCATGTGAAAGTTCTAAAGAAAGTCTGGTGAGAAGATAATACACATGTATTAAGAATAGTTGTGGCACTGAAAAGAAAAAGAAGGAAAGAATGAAGAAAACCAGAAGTTTAGATCAATGTTGAAAGGATATGTTGTTGCTTTCAGGTGGCATGGAGATGATGTTTATCAAATGCCACAACATGTTTATATTGTGAGTTTAATTAAAAGGTGACCATGACTCATCAGTACCTCTGAGTAAGTGGGAGCCATGCAGTAGCTGCAGGAATCTGCTCTTTCAGCAAGATGTCAAAAGTTTGAACTGCCCTTTTCTCAGTGTAATTCTGCACTTGGCATCACTGAAATGGGAGGATGATTATGTTTTGTAGATCAAATAGAGTACTTGTGAAAGATTTGTATCTAAATAAGCAAGTTGGGGTTGAGGAGTCCTGCAAGCTGAATACACCACTCAGTACAAGCCAGAATAAAAGATAATGTTTGTCCATTGTGCCAATTTTTCAAATTACATGATGCACAACCTTGTTGAGTGTAAAAGGAAAAACGGTAGAACTGTGTAGTGTAGTGGTTCTCACAAGTTTTCTCGTCTGAAGAATGGACACCAGAGTTAAGCCATTGAGCATTTTAACACATTTTGATTGGCTCGTTATGTGTTGTTGTTATGTAAAAGGTCTATGTTGTTGCATTCTACATGCATGGCTGCAGTGGATCTACCCCCCCCCCCCCCCCCCCCCCTGATTTCGTGAGCTGCCATATGAACATTTTTGTTTAGTCTTGATATGTGAGGCATAAAATCAATGAGTCTACTGTAGGTGTTTCCTAGTCACGTTTCAGATGCAACATATACTGTGTTTTATTTTTAGCACGTAAAAATTGATAATGAGATACCCAGAATTATGAATGTAAAACACATGATTTGGTGATGCATGTACTGAAAAGGATTAAAGGCAAACAAGCGTTCATGTTTTGCTTTACATGCCCAAAATCAACCAACAAATTTTGTTAAAGCTTATACTTTGGAATTGAAACACTCATGTATTCACTGGATGAATCATTTAGAAGCTACAGGCAAACAGTGAATATCAAACAAAGTACTGTGCTACTCAAAAGGCTGTTGAATTTCATCTATGGAAATTGTGTTTACAATGGTGCATTTCTGCAAGTTTCTCAGAAATAAATTTATTCAATTTATTATGATAAGTAGATGCTCCTGTTAAGAGTGCGGAACAGATGTATGATTGTTTGAAATGATTTTTAAAAAACGAAATTGCAAAGTGTCCATGAACAAGTAGAGTGATGTTCGTTCTTAGCTCTGTGTTTGTGAGGGAGCATGCTTGTATCAATGAAAGGTGTAGACATTGATGTGTCAAGAATTGTTGGGCTGAAATGTTTCACTCAGTCTTGCTGGCATATGTTACAGGTTTTTTTGACATTCAATACAGTATTTATTATATTTTGTTTACAAGAAAGTCAGGCATCAGCATATTTTTACTTGTTAACACATACTTTTGTTTGGGAAAATGCTATAATTGTGTGAAAAGTATATTATTTAAATTGTTATTTCACAATTACAGAGTTTTTCTAAAATGTATATTTTATGTTAGACATTGATGATGTAGAATTAGTCATGTGTGGTATTTATCTGCTTGCCGAGTGATTCAGTATGGTGTTATAATTAATAATACTCACAACTTTGCTGAAATGTGTTAATTAGATGTTTTGTGTGATGACACGTCAGTTTGTAGCTTCTGCCACGTATGTCATGGGCCCTGCTGTATGGAAGTGAGAAAGCAAACCTTTAATGTTGGCTCTGCAAGGAAGTCTTCATAAACTTCTTTGTGGGGAGCCAAGGAGACACATTTCTGTGTGGGTACTTGTTTGGATAAATAGTGGAAACTACATTTTGTTGGAAAAGAAGGAAAAAAGTGCCAGTACTTATCATGATGTGCCAAGAACAAGATGGTAAAAGAGACCCTCAGTAGTGTTCATTACCCAGACTGTCTCACCCAAAAGTATTAATGAGCTGTTGACTTTTGCCGCGGGAAGTTTATTTTGTGATGAAAATAACTTCACCTACCTGTGATATGAAATTTATTATCACTTCAGTATTGTCAGGCTTCTTGAAAGCATTCACAGTAAGACCACTGAGCATGTTACCGCTGTCAAGTCTGTTACCAGTATTGTGACAGCATTGATGCATCAGTAGGCACAATCTTACTGAGGCTGAAATGGTCGTTATGGGCAACATTTCCGGAAACTGTACCTGAGGTACTCTGTCCGATAGATTAAAAAATGATTTTGAAATACTTCGGTAACATTTATAAGTTTCATATTTTCTGGGATGGTTTGTGCATGGATGAAGATGACTTTGGAGCCAAAATACGAAAATCAAATCAAGGGAGTGTGGCTTTAAAGCGCTCATAAATTATCGGACAGAGTACCTCAGGTACAGTGTCAGGAAATGTTGCCCATAACGACCATTTCAGCCTTACTGAGCATATGAAAGGATGTCAGGATTTAGAGTGAATAATCAAGGGATAATTTTTCAGTTACTTATGACTGAACTCATCTAGCTACACAACTGGAGTGCCGATGACCAGCAAAGAATGCAAAAACCAAACAAGGTAGTGAACTAAACTTACTTTTATTACTATGCATGTTAAGGTTTCTGAGAATTATAAGCAGGTTTCCACAGAGGTTAGTGGAATAGCTACTATAGAATTCTGTTATTATGGCGAATACCAGTAAAGACAAAGCTCATTTTGTAAGTTAGTAAACGACTGAGTTGGTTGTTTAGTTTAGAAAACAGTGATAACCATAACTTTGCAGTTTATAGTTAGTTGCTTCTCTATGAGGAGAGCTGAATCATTGTGAATTGGATTTTCCTTTGCACATCAGTATTTGCAAAGGGTCTATATAAGCATCATTTTACTGCATTGCACAGTGTACTCAAAACCACGAATCAGTCACCATGACATTGCTCTAAAGCTTGCCTGGGAGAGCCAAATGTTTTGGGTTTTTAACGTGGTTGTGAGAAATCTATAATTATGTTTAAATAAATTCTAACAGTATATCCTGTGTTGTTTTGTGTTTTTGTGTCAACAAGAAAGCATCTGATGCATGCAAGGTGACATAATAAATAGTAATAGTACCATAAGTAGTTAGTTGATAAATTAATGGACAAATGACTTACTGCACTCTTGCCCAGCTCTGCAAGGGAGATGCCCAATGTTTTATTTCTTCTAGCCAAGTGGAGATGCCCAGGAGTAAAATGGGGTGCATGTGAGGGTAGCGATGACACGCTGTATGCAACCAAGCCTTGATGTGTCCTTCAGTCAGGACTGGGTTGGAATACACCCGAATGAATGGAGATGGTGCTGGTGTCCAAGTGTGTGTATCCTGTCTGTCATGTTTGTCATCAGGAACGAGTCCCAGACACAGGTGATGAGTTGCTATGTAAAAACCAATGTGTGTACCCTTTATGACTACTGGTAAATGCCTCAACTATCTGATGCTACACTTACAGCAGGGCAGTGATTGGCAAGGGTTTTCACAAGCATGTTTGCATACATGCATTGGCAAAGGAGCACACACACACACACACACACACACACACACACACACGCACACACGCATACATGTGTATTCAGTCCTCTCTTAGTAACTGAATAAGCCTGCCATTGAAATGGCGGGACCTATAAAATAAATGGTATAAACACAAAGCAAATGGTTAAGATACAAGAGTAGATCTGTATTTTGTTTAGCATTTCCTCTGTGTGTGTGGGAGAGAGAGAGAGGATGGATGGATGAATGGATGGATGGAGTTTATGGGCCTATCGGCCTTGTAGGCTATATAAGGCCACAATGTTGAGGCCTGGTAAGGCCAATAAGCATGAAAATCACTAGAACGATTTAGAGTAAAGGCAAATCTAGTCACCTTGTCCCTAGTTATTTGCGTCTTACGAATCGCGTAGGGAGATGCGATGGGTCAATTCTTACCCCAAACCCACAGGGAGAGAGAGAGAGAGGAAGAGAGAGAGAGAGAGAGAGAGAGAGAGAGAGAGAGAGAGACAGAGAGACACACACAGAGAGAGAGAGAGAGAGAGAGAGAGAGAGAGGAAGAGAGAGAGAGTAGAAGAATGTTGAATTCACCTGCACCTCCCTGGACCACTGGTATGTGTTGGTGGCATGTGAAATTGGCAGTTCTTACAAATGCAATAACATGAATGAGGGCAGAAGTGCTACCTTATTTTAAAAGAAGCTGTTTTCACCAAACAGTATGTCTATTGATGACTACTTGATGCCTACTATTTTTTTCCAGCAGAGATTGGGCAGTGGAACTGAACCTATTTCACAGTTCTGAGTATGATTTGTGCAACAGTCAGTAAATGGTACTATAATCCACTGTCAAAGTATTTTTCATACACTGATAAAGGTTGGTGATTTTTTACATTAACATTGTGACCTTAAATAGCCTACAAGGCTGATTGGCCCTTGACCTCCATCCATCAATCCAGCAGAGATCGGATGGGATTGAAAGAAACCAGACTAGAAAGCCCAAGCACGACTATGACTAATCAGCACTCTATGTCTGTATAATGTCTCTAAGTTGAACCCTCTCTGCGGTGCACTACCATTCTCAGAGCATTAGGGTATAGGTTTCTTTTATGCGGATCACTCACCAAAAATGCTTGTGATCAAAGCGCACATCATGAATCTCCAGAAGGCTCAAAAACTGAACAATATAACAATGTCATTATCAGTGATCTACATGCAGCCAAACAAGGACAGCGAATCAGAAAAACTGTAGCCCATGCAATCATCGAGTGATTAATTAAACAGGCTAGTAATCAGGCCTCTGATGCTCGGAGAGTAAGGCAGCCACATTGAAAATACTCACTGCTTTGGCAGCTTGTATGTACTAATGATGAGACGCATGCAGCTCTTATTAGGCAGATACCTATCATTTTTCATGTACAGAGGTTTGACAGTGTGCCTTCACCCATAGTTTACCATAGTTCAGTGCGTTACTTGGTCACTCCTAAGGATTGATCCCTGGCCAATCAATAGGGGGGTTGACCATCTGGCTGCAGCTATTTTCAGGTTGTTTTTCATGTCTCCCTTTTCCAGCCTGCTCATTTGCTTCAGCTGTCTGCAAGTGGCACCAGGGATGTGTTGTAAGTGGCGAGCCAAGAGAGTATCTCGCAAGCGGGGCTAGCCATGCTGTTGTAAGGCGGTGAGCAGCTCGCGTGGCTCAGCAAGACTTGGCGAGCTGCAGAAAGAGGAGCTCGCGCAGCTCGCAGGCTGCGAGACATCTCGTTTAGCTCGCCGACTTACAACACGCGTCAGGGCAAATACACCAACACTCCTTGGGAACACGGTTGCATTAAGCATTAGGGGTAATGGGAAGTAGGTCAGAGCACCTTGCACTCACCATATACAATGCATGGCTGAGTTACTGGAACAAAGCAGTTCAATTCCCACATGGGGCATTTATGATTCATCAAATACTCTGATGCAATGCAGGAAATGCAAACTACATTACTGTGCAAAGTCAAGCGTGTGTGTTCTTTTCTTATGTTTCCACATGCATGGTCCACCAGGTCACACATTTGTCAGCATTCACCATCACCTTTTCTGGCTACATGAGAAGGCTTGGAACTTAGAAAAAAAGTTTGCAGCTTGCAAGTTGGTGCAGTTTCACCCAATTTGTGTCAGAAACAAAAACTTCTATAACTATATTTGTTCATGAAATTTCAATCATTGAGTAATTTATAGATGTAATTCTTCATGATAATTATGCAACCCCAAAAATCTCAATAATCCAAAATGTACGCAATGATAATTTGACCCCCAAAAATGAATACCTTTGTACCCATCCATATTTTATGATTGAAGAAAAGAGATAAAAGGGATAACAAGTATTTCAGAATGCAAAAAAAGTATTCTGGTCATAATCATAAAACTAAACAAGAAGGGCAAAGCCCATACGACTCACACGCTTGACCTTGACCTTTACAAGACCTTGACCTTTACATGACGTTGACCTTCATGTGACCTTCAAGGTCAAGGTCAAACAACTAAACCTAGCAATGACATCATACATTAAGAACTGCTTCACACATTTTTACCTCCAAAATACACGGTCAATGTCATCCAAGGTCATGCAACACAAAGCTGTTAATTCAAGACATAGGAAGCACAATGGTGCTTATTGACACTTTCTACCATGAGATATGGTCACTTTTTGTGGTTCACTACCCCATTTTGGTCACATTTCATAAGGGTCAAAGTGACATTGACCTTGATGATATGTGACCAAATGTGTCTCATGATGAAAGTATAACATGTGTACTACAATGTTATGAAGTTTGGAAGAGTTATCTTCCATAGTTCAGGGTCAAGGTCACTTCAAAATATGTATACAATCCAACTTTAACGAGCTCCTGTGACCTTGACCTTGAAGCAAGGTCAAGTCACTGTGTATGTTTTGTGAGGCCTTGTCATCCTACACCATCATGCCAAAGTGGGTGTTGATAGACTTAATAGTCTCCGAGAAAAATCCAACGTTAAAGTTTTTTTACGGATGACAGGACGCCCGAACGCCTGGACAAACGGTGACCTTGACCTTGATGATATGTGACCAAATGTGTCTCGTGATGAAAGTATAACATGTGTAATACAATGTTATGAAGTTTGGAAGAGTTATCTTCCATAGTTCAGGGTCAAGGTCACTTCAAAATATGTATACAATCCAAATTTAAAGAGCTCCTGTGACCTTGACCTTGAGGCAAGGTCAAGTCACTATGCATTTTTTTGTGAGGCCTTGTCATCCTACACCATCATGCCAAATTGGGTGTTGATAGACTTAATAGTCTCCGAGAAAAATCCAACGTTCAAGTTTTTTTAAGGATTACAGGACGCCCAGACACCCGGACGCCCGCCTGGACGCCCGGATGGACGACACGGGTGACCTAGTATGAAAGTATAACATATGTACTACAATGTTATGAAGTTTGGAAGATTAATCTTACATAGTTCAGGGTCAAGGTCACTTAAAAAAATATGTAAACAATCCAACTTTAAAGAGCTCCTGTGACCTTGACGCAAGGTCAATCAAACTGGTATCAAAAGATAGGGATTACTTTGCCCTATAAACCATATATAGGTCCGGTATCCAATCTCAAAAACTTCATTCAAAATTTGGGAAAATTTGAAAAATGGCTGTTTTTTAGTCAGCCCCTGCGACCTTGACCTTGAAGCAAGGTCAAGTCACTATGTATGTTTTTTTACGCCTTGTCATCATACACCATCATGCCAAATTGGGTGTTGATAGACTTAATAGTGTCCGAGAAAAATCCTACGTTAAAGTTTGTACGGACGCCCGGACGGACGAATCGGGTGAGTACATACACTCACTTTTGCTTCGCATGCGAGTAAAAAATCTGACAATTTCGCTTCAATGTATTTTACAGGGGCTAAAAATAAATACTTCCACCTTGTAAATCAGTCAATGACAGCACACAATTACAAGAAATGGTTCTTAACTGAATAAAAGCGGAAAAACCCGACAATAAGGTTGAAATCATTAAGCTGTTTTCTAATGAACATGTATGCTTGTGCTTTGGTTGGTCAAGTTATCCTTCTCAACACAAAACATCGTTTCCGCTAAGAAATTATAACGAGTCTAATGATCAGAGCCAAATTCATTTGTTGCATCTTCTTATACCAATGTTTAGTGTCAATTGCTTCTAAGAAGTCCCAATGTCAAAGAATACGATGGAAAATGACATTGGGCGCTGGGGTGAGCATTGTCATATTCTCATCTAACCCACCAGACACAATTACAACACTTTCTCATTGGACTTCACGACTGCTTCCAATTCCTGATTTAGACAACCCAATGTAAATTAACTATTAACATCTGTTCTGTGCCCTGGCTTTTCCATCATATTAATTCAATGGATCCAAAACCAATGAGTTTCTCTAAGGATTCAAAAATGGGTCTCATCAATTCTTAGTACTCCTTTCGTTCATGTACACGTCTCCCCTTCCTTTTATCTTAATATAGTGTTCATGTGACCATTCAACACAAGACTGCAGTAGCTGGAACAGTGAGCCAATGCTAGCTTTCTGTACCTATGCCAACAAAGGATGCCGAACGGTGTGACCTGTACTGGCAAATCCACAAGGTGGGATGGATGGATGGAGTTTTACAGCCTATCAGCCTTGTAGGCTATAAGGCCATCAAGCACAAAAATAACTAGAACAGTTTAGAGTAAACGCTAATCAAGTCACGGTATCCCTAGTTATTCGCCTCTTACGAAAGGTGTGATAATCATACCAGACGCAGCTCGTTTATGCCTTCGAGTTGTTCAGTTCTTGTAGTTCATGCTGTAGTGTAGAACTAAAATCTTTGCGATTTTTCTTCATTAGCAACCAATTAGGTGGGTTTTTACCAGTCATCTTAGCAGTTTTTATCCTGCCAAACAGCCTCTATCACTGAAATCAGAGAAAAGTAATGTAAATAAGGCAAAATAAAATCTGCCAAGCATGAAAATTACATTGGTCATGCTCTGTGTTTGCATAATTTGTTTTTCACACGACTAGAATTCACTCGACTTGGAAAGAGCCGACGTTGACCTTTCAAGGGATGCAAACTATCATCAAGCAAAACACTTTTTGGACATTTTTTTTCAAGAGGCGAAAATTGTGCTTGAGGGTACAGCATGTCCGATTAGCCTGCATCAACTCCATGTCTAGCCTGAGCAGTAGGCCTATACACGTATCAAGCTTGGGCACATGCAAACCATACATACACAAGAAGGGCAAAGCCCATACGACTCACATGCTTGACCTTGACCTTTATATGACCTTGACCTTCAGGTGACCTTCAAGGTCAAGGTCAAACAACTAAACCTACCAATGACATCATACACAAAGAAATGCTTTACACATTTTTCCTACCAAAATACATGTGACCTTGACCCAAGGTCATCCAAGGTCATGCAACACAAAGCTGTTAATTCAAGACATAGGAAGCACAATGGTGCTTATTGGCACTTTCTACCATGAGATATAGTCACTTTTAGTGGTTCACTACCCCATTTTGGTCACATTTCATAAGGGTCAAAGTGACCTTGATGATATGACCAAATGCGTCTCATGATGAAAGTATAACATGTGCCCCACATAATTATTAAGTTTGAAACAGTTATCTTCCATAGTTCAGGGTCAAGGTCACTTCAAAATATGTATACAATCCAACTTTGAAGAGCCCCTGTGACCTTGACCTTGAAGCAAGGTCAACCAAACTGGTATCAAAAGATAGGGCTTGCTTTGACCTATATACCACTTGTAGCTAAGGTCGCCATTCTCAATAACGTGGGAGAAAATTGGGAAAATGTGAAAAATGACTGTTTTTGAGACCACATTTATGGCTCCTGTGACCTTGACCTTGAAGCAAGGTCAAGTCACTATGTATGTTTTTTGAGGCCTTGTCATCATACACCATCATGCCACATTTGGTGTTGATAGACTTAATAGTCTCCGAGAAAAATCCAACGTTTAAGTTTTTTACGGACGACATGGCTCAGTACATAGACTCACTTTTGCTTCGCATGCGAGTCAAAAATGGCTGAAGTCAACATATTTGCAACAACTTTATTCATGGAAAACGCATACACAAAGAGGAAAATGGAACAAATTGAATGTAAAACTATAAACAAGTGGAGGGGGGTGGGGGGTGAAGAGTAATTTCAATGCAAAAATCACAATACTAAGCATTTTGGTATTGGCAACTGCAAGATGAAATATGAAGTTGACCCACAAATACCACTGGAAAAGTCCATGCAGCACAATCAATGATTATGGTCGGCTACAGGGATGTGATATGGCCATTTGTAATGAAGGACATCAAGAACACCATGCACGGCAGTCAGTCTCTAGTAGGTCAGTCTTATGCACATCTTCAAAGACTTGGATATCGGGGATGCGATATGGCCCATAGCAATGAAAGACATTTAAATAAAAAAGTTTAATAAAAATGTCACTACTGCCGATTGGTACAGCCTGTCTTATGAACATCTTCAAAAACTTGTAAGATATGAATTAAGTCTATAGTACAGATGTCTTCAAAAACTTGTAAGATATGAATTAAGTCTATAGTACAGATGTGTAACAAGTCATTCAGTCCTTTATCAGTAACTGTACATGAAGTCTTTCAGCACCCGAGTTCTAACAGCCCAGTTGCACAAGTAGCCCTGGAGCCACCTCATTCAATCAACTTCCATTGTCAAGTCAGGAGTTCAAGCTTTGGGGGCATGAGGTCTTCAGTCCACCTCCTCCATCCTGGATGCATCATCTTCATCCCCTTCCAGAGGTGGCATCTCATCTTCGCCAGCGTCGCCGGAGCCAGTTTCACCCGCGGCACCATCATCATCCTCAATGCCTGTGAATGCAAATCAACCCCGTCATTAGTACAACGACAATCATTCACTGCTTAATTTTCAAGGTAGGCAACCTTCTATGTAATGGTGTATAGTCTTTTGCTGGGCCTGCTCAGTACTTCTTAGAGGACATTAGAACCACATGGTTATTCAGTCTCGCGAGTTCATCATGACAGGCAGCAATAAACTTACTTCACCAGGATTGCAGCACTGTATGCACTTTTGGCTTTCCAGATTTTCAAACATCGTTGCACAACAGTTGGACAGGCAGATAATACATGCAACTCCTGCTGACAACATGTTTTTTACTTCGAAGCTAAAACAAAGAGCTGCACCTATTACGCTCTTTAGGGTTCCTGCCGACTTTTATGAAACAAGTTTCAAAACTTTTCCATGACTAAAATTGTAAAATTTAATGACATTTCTTTGCAAAACTCTGAACATTTTCAATTGGTTCACACCATTAGAAGTAATGGATGATGGAACATGGGCTCTGCATCTGCAGCTCTATGACATTACGCCCAGTCAAGAGAAGGAGGAGGGATGGTGTTTTACGGCCCATCAGCCTTTGTAGGCTATATAAGGCCATCAAGCACGAAAATCATTGGAAGTTTAGAGTAAACCCAAATTAAATCAGTGTCCCTAGTCATTCGCCTCTTATGAATCGCGAAGGGAGACGTGGTGGGTCAATTCTCACCCCGAACCCACGGGGGGTCCCAGTCAAGAGAAGTAACCCTGTATGCCATGTGACAGGAAGTGAGCGCTCACACGCCAATATGCAAAAATTTGGCCGACGCAGAACTTTTCCATGAATCTTTAGAGATAGCCAGAATTTTGAGTTTTACTGTTCCTGTCTTTGTTTAGTCATAGTATTTTTGTTTTCCAAAGAACTGCTTTGAAATTTTGCAAAAGACATAGAAGACATTAATAATCAAACTAATAAAAATCCTCCTCACCGCTGTCAGGATCATTGAAAAGTTTATTCAGAACTTCCAGTGCTGACGAACGAGGTTTATAGCTTCTCTCAGAAGCCATTTCATGATCAAATCAATCAAAATTGCAAGAAATACTTCAAATCCATGTACATCGATCAAACTCTGCGAGAATGTTGAGGAAGCGCTAAGGGACGTAACTAACAGCTACAGACACTGGTTCAAATTATTTATTTTCTCCCTTGCAATCAAAACCCGAGACTGCACTGGGACATTGCACAGTAGGAGAAGTCTTGGCCCGAGAGTTTTGGGCGAAGCAGGAAAGGGGTTAATGACCACATGAACCCTGGCCCTAGTTAACATATCTAGCTAAACGCCGCAAGTTAATTTCACTCACCTAGGCCTAATTTGACCATGCGGTGGATGCGGTTGGCATGGGAGGTGGGGTCATCGAGGGTGAAGCCGGAGGCCAGCAGCGATGTCTCAAAGAGCAGCATGACCAAGTCCTTCACAGCCTTGTCATTCTTGTCAGCATCAGCCTTCTCCTTGAGGGACTTAATGATTGGGTGGTCAGGGTTGACCTCCAGGTGCTTCTTGGCAGCCATGTACCCCATGGTGCTTGAGTCACGCAGGGCTTGGGCCTTCATGATGCGCTCCATGTTGGCAGACCAGCCAAACTGGCTTGTGACGATGCAGCAAGGAGACGTCACCAGGCGGTTGGACACAGTCACCTGGAAGATATTTTCAAGAAAAAAAAGTTAGAAAAAAATTAAGTAAATTCATACAGCAGAAATGTACAATGGTACTCAATCAATTCTATGGACATGCCCTTGCTATATCCACGACTTATTTCCTCAAAAAATATAATTCAATTACTCGAGCAGAAACAATTGCATCAACTAATATCACCTCACTAGCAACATCACTCCAACAGATACCTACCTTCTCAACCTTCTTGTCCAAGATTTCCTTCATGACTTTGCACAGAGGCTCCAGGGAAGCCTTGGACTCCTCAAAGCGCTTCTTCTCATCCTCATCCTCTGGCAGCTCCAGACCCTCCTTGGTAACACAGACCAGAGTTTTGCCATCATACTCCTTCAGCTGCTGCACTGCGTACTCGTCGATGGGATCGATCATGTAGACGACCTCCAAGCCCCTCTTCTTGACACGCTCCACGAAGGCAGAGTTCTGGACAGCATCCCGGCTCTCTCCGGTGATGTAGTAGATGCACTTCTGATTCTCCTTCATGCGGGAGACATAGTCCTTGAGGGAGGTCATCTCATCACCAGACTGGGAAGTGTAGTAGCGCAGGAACTCAGCCAGCTTCTTCCTGTTGGTGGTGTCCTCGTGGATACCCAGCTAAAATGGTCAAAGAAATGAAGTATCAGTTTCACTGCAGACTGATGTGCATTTACACCAACATGGTAAGCAACATCTTGTAATACTAGCCCATTATATTGCATGAGGAACATTTGACTGGCAGAGTAGATTCCGATTCATCATACACTATTTTTCACAATATTCAGGTTAGTAAAGAATATGGTTGTACATTCAGCAAAAACCAAATTCTAAAATTGAAGTCTAAATTGACTTGCTAAGTTACCTTGAGGTTCTTGGCAAACTGCTCATAGAACTTCTTGTAGTTGTCCTTGTCCTCAGCGACGTCATCGAACAGCTCCACGCACTTCTTCACCAAGTTCTTGCGGATGACCTTCAGGATCTTGCTCTGCTGCAGCATCTCACGGGAAATGTTCAGGGGCAGATCTTCGGAGTCGACCACACCACGGATGAAGTTCAGATACTCAGGGATGAGATCTTCACAATTGTCCATGATAAACACACGGCGAACGTACAGCTTGATATTGTTCTTCTTCTTCTTGTTTTCAAAAAGATCAAAGGGAGCCCTCTTGGGAACAAACAGAAGTGCACGGAACTCAAGCTGACCCTCCACAGAGAAGTGCTGAAAACAGACATGGGTGAACAATAATCTCTTACAGTGCAATATTTGGTGTCAAAAGCACAGGAAAGTGTCAACCAATCTCATTTTGATATACACAATTTTAACTCCAAAAGTACATATTGTTTTAACATTACTAAAATTTGCAGTCCTATGTGAACAAAACACCAAAAAGCATGGTTACCATGATAAATATATAGTATTGACACGACAGTTTCAGAGACTTTGCCATCACCATCACCCTACCTTAACAGCAAGGTGCTCCTCCCAGTCATTGGTGAGGGACTTGTAGAACTCTCCATACTCCTCATTGTTGATGTCATCAGGGTTCCTGGTCCACAGAGGCTTGGTCTTGTTCAGCTCCTCATCTTCTGTGTAAGTCTCCTTGATTTTCTTCTTCTTCTTCTTGTCTTTGTCCTTGCCATCCTCATCTTCATCCTCATCAAGGTCCTCCACCTTAGGCTTATCAGACTCCTACAAGACAAAAAGTTGAAATCCTGTCAGTAAACGTTGCACAGCTTTATTCAATTGTTAAGGGGGCACATGGCGTAGAAAACGGGGGTATCAGAAAAAAATTCATTGCTCAGCAACTGTTTTAGCTATCTTAATGAAACTTTGCACACAATACAAACACACAACAAGGATAATTCACATCAATTTTTATTGTTCTAGATTGAATAGTTTTTGTTATATAACACAATCACTGAAAAAATGCACGTTACAATTTTCTCCCTCCTACCAAACTACAAGGATCACACTTTATAGGATCAGCAATGGTTATGTACAAAGAAGAAGACCTATATTGTGCTATAAAACATTATAAATGTATTTATAACACTTACAAATATTTTTGGTGATGAGTGGCATTTACACATGAAAAAACGCTTTTGTCATTGAAATGTAATGCCAGAAAAAGAGCCAAAGTCAACAGGGGGGTGGGGGGTGGGGTGGGGTGGGTGGGTGGGTAAAGAGGGGAGATGGGGATTGTGGTTAGAGCAAAAAGGGAAAAAAAGGAGGTCAGTAGGTGGGACTGAAAAGAGGCCCAACTGATAAAAATGTCTTTTTCGCCGATTTTGAAGAAAATAATGGTGCATTCCCAGAGTGCTTGCAGGTCAGTGAAGATGGAATACCAGTTCATTGATTACTCTTTCTATCCAGATTAGTCAATGAATAGCACAGAATGGGCTCTTCCTTCAAACTGCATTTACAGCATATATAATACTAGTTCTTTTACAAAATGTTAACTCTGCCCACTACTACGTTGTCCTACTTCTGCAACTTGTACGCAGCAATGGAGTTACGCTTACGATAGAGATGTTTAACTCATTATGACCGGATGCTACGCACGCGTTACATCTCCCTTTCAGACCGAATGCTACGCAGACGTTGCATTTTACAGTGATGTACTTCTTGTTTCTAGGAAGTGTAGAAGTGAAGAAGAAAAAAAGTTCATGAGTAGTGTCGACTTTGTGATTTTTCCGGAAAAAAAACCTCAGGTTTTAGGAAGCCATTTTCATCACAAGCTGTAGGTCATAATGGGTTAAAATAGAAAACGTTTCTGACATCTGCACACTTTGCCCAAATTATATTTTAAAAGTGTAATTCACCCGTCCCATATTTACACAACTCCTACTTGGCGCCTGGATGCAGAATTTTCACCAAAATTCAATTTAGATTTCCAATTACACTGCATAATTGCACTTACCTCTTCGGGCTTGTCCTCCTCTTTCTTCTCTTCCTCCTCATCATCAGACACTTCCTTTTCTCGCTCCTTCTCAACAACCAGCTTGATGGGGTAGCCAATGAACTGGCTGTGCTTCTTGACCACCTCCTTGATGCGTCGCTCTTCCAGGTACTCAGTCTGGTCCTCCTTCATGAACAGGAGGATCCTG
This sequence comes from Theodoxus fluviatilis, assembly GCA_034096865.1. NCBI lineage: Eukaryota > Metazoa > Mollusca > Gastropoda > Cycloneritida > Neritidae > Theodoxus > Theodoxus fluviatilis. The sequence goes on along the minus strand of JAWQFJ010001886.1, from coordinate 6,616 downwards.
GTGCCACGGGGCAGATTGGGTGCTGCACAGAGTAAATGTAAAATCTTAAGTATGAGGACTCAATCTCAAACATGCATGATCAAATAGAAGTGGATACCATTATTGAATGGAAATGCCAACAATACTGAGGAGATAATTTTTTTTTGGGGGGGGGAGACAATTTCAAAATTCCCATCCTAAAATGCAACCATTTCATCTTCCATGGACGATTCAGGAAACCTAGTATATTTTCGGGCATCCTTAAATAGCATTAGAACATTTATTTTACTGTGGTGGTTGGTGGTAAGGTTGGAGTCGAGTAAGATGCAGGGGTAAAGTCGAATTACTTTCAACTCCTTAATGGCCGTTGATACAAGCTCTTAGTAAATGAACTTCTGGACCCGGGTGGTGAAATGGTCTCTCTGGCTGTGTGCCGTCTCCCCCTTAACAAGGGGATGCACGGACCTTAGAGGATTGTTCCACAGATCCTAACCATGGCTCCCAGGTCGTGCTTCTATTTGGAATATTAAAAAAAACTTAATTAAACTCGCTTTGAAATTACTTACAAATGTTGCCTCATTCAGCATAACAGTCTATTGAATGAATCATATGCCGTTGCAAGTGGTCACTGGTTGTCTTGTGAGACATCAGATTTATAGTCAAAATGTTACAATTCAGATGCCTGAGTCAGTGAGTGGGAGAACAGCTCACTAGCCAGGGGTCATGCTAATGTAAGGAGTGACTGACAGGACAGCTGCACCGTCAATCATACCACAGCAGAGGAGGGGTGGGAGAGGGTCAGCTTGCCTTACAGTTACAGAAAGGATGGGGAAGGGGGGTTGGAGAGAGAGGGTGGATAGGGGGGTGGGAGAGACAAACGTGGGGATAACTGAATAGAGGATGAGCACAGCAGTTGTAACTTGTACAAATTCACTTGGTGATAGGTGCGCCTCATCACATTACCATACAATGAAAATGTTATCACTTACTAGGTGAAGGGCGTACAGTGAAGGAGCCACCAGCAGACGACTCCCAGATGTACTGCTCGTCGTCATTGTGCTTCGTCTCAACGACCACCCTCTCGGCTTCAGGTAGGCAGAGTAGAAGCCCACACCGAACTGGCCGATCATGGAAATGTCCGGCACCGGCCTGCAGTGCCTCCATGAAGGCCTTAGTGCCAGAGCGGGCGATGGTTCCTAGGTTTTGACAGTTCAGCCTTTGTCATCCCGATACCACTGTCCTCGATGGTCAGCGTCTTGTTAGCCTTGTCGGGGGTGATTCGAATGAAACACGTTCCCGGCCGCTGTCGAGCTTGGAGGATCCGTGAGGACTTTCATAGCGGATCTGTCCAAGCGTCCGAGGCGTCTGGAGATCAATCTCTCAGGAAGATCTCTTTGTTAGAGTAGAAGGTGTTGATGAGTTAAACTCATCAACTGTAGAGCGATTCTGCCTGGAAGGCGAGGTTTCCCCCCTCCTCGCATAGGGAACGTTTTCACTACGGCATCTGCAGAGAAATGTATAATTCTGCCAAAAAGGTCGACTAATTTATTTTATAATGGATGCGTTACAGAATATTCTCGAATCAATCACCGATCGGACACAATCGCTGACGACCACACATTGTACTAACATTATCGCTGCCAAGAAAACAAAAATCGACAAATAATTTATAATGAAAATGAATAATCATACACTGGGCAACATTGGCGTTCTCGAAAAGAGACGCTCCAACAACACGCCTCAAGTACCAATACAGAAATACTGCTGCTGCTTCTTACGTTAGCTTGAATACTTTCAAAAATTAAACATGATAATTACAAGACTGGATGCTTCACTTGAAGTGTAACCATACGTTATAGATAAATGCTCTACATTACTCTTGAATTCCTGGTTTCAACGAGACTCTGTAATACTGTGCCAATCACTCGAATATACCAGCAAGCGTTGGACCGAGCTACCGTTATTCTCGCACCACGTGTAGTGGCCAGCAATCAAATTTATACACCGAGGCGCGGATGAATTAAGGTAAATTGAAATCCAAGACGTTAATTCGATATTTATCCTTCAAAAATCAGATGTTATAGATCATTATTAATAGCGTCTTTACAAAACTTATTATAACGATTCAGGTGGATCTAATTACTTAAATCGTCTAGCATCAAATAATTGATTTGTTAATAATAAGAACTACTTTTCAGCACCAACAGGTAAGACGGAAGGTTACAAACCTTAAATGCGTTCCTTCTAGAATATCTCAAGAATGACGGTATAATGATTCTGTGAATGTTCCAGAAGGTGAAAGCGGTTACAACACCGGAAACTGAGCTCTCAACTTCCGTTGAACTTGAAGTATGGGGTATTTTCCCACAACCTCAGCATGATAACTAGTAATATGACTCTTGCCACAACAGAAAACATAGCCTAGCACGACGTCGACGTTTGTACGTCTGCCCTTAGGTTGTTCGGAGGAGATCATAGTATAGCAATAATTAACACTCCTTGGCGCTTAACAGCGAGGCGCTGTGCCATGGTAATCAATCCACAGGGGCGGGAGAGATGGGGAAAATGTTTAAAACTTGTTGATCTAGGAAATTGCTGCGTACCCCTGTCTTGTCCTGTTGTCTGAGTATGCAATGAGTGCATGATTGTGCATGAATGTATCGTAGTTGAACATCGGATGGGTAATGCACCTGTTGGTTTAAACTATGTCTACAGTGTTAGACGTGCCCAACAAGCAACGAAAGTTGTGATGTCCCAAGGAATCTTCCGTAACGCATGGTGTATAGCAAAGAATAAAAGATAAACTGGCAGCTCAATCCCAGTGCTCTGCCCTCATGATTTCAAGCTAACGCGAACCTCTGTGCTGGGCATTGATATCCTCTTTTTTAGGAGGTGGGGTAGATCAAGGTCTTTGTGTATCATTGCCAAGTACTGCTAGGTGTTGGGCTTTTCAGCCGAGTGCTGTTCCGTGTTTCAATCCCAGGGGGGGGGGG
>JAWQFJ010001885.1:42500-45770 GCA_034096865.1 Theodoxus fluviatilis | reverse complement strand
CTATCGTTCAAAAGCTTCGGATAGTTGTTTAGACCAAAATATATTTGTTCTGATGGGTTAAGGGAATATTCTTTGTTTATATATTGTAAAGGATAACTTTCAAATGAATCTAAATAACGTATGATAATTAAAAGAAGTTGGAAAAAAACTATATGAAAAACGTATATCTGCCGGTACCAGATTCGGAGTTGCGTCCCTTGCATATGAGTTACCTAAACAACGGCCGCTCGACAATGCATTTCGCACTGCTGCGAAGATTACTTCTCTAGATTTAGCGAGTTTCACAGAGATTAAATGGAATACCACCATTATGGTCAAGCAAGCAGTGGAGTAGTTTAGACGGAGAAGAACGTGTGATAGCTGAGAAACTTCTTGCTTTACAATCAAAGCCTGAAAGTGAAACGCGTTCGTTTCACCAACAAACAAAGAATCGAACAGGCGCAGCGTCGCTTTGAGAAAGGCAAAGCTGCGGGAGCTGTTTCACCGAGGAAAAAAATGAGACCACAAAGACAGAACAGCCGAGAATCGACTACCAGGAGCGAGCATATCCTGCCTCCTGTCTGTATTGTGTGCAGAAAGACAAAGTCTAAAAAATGCAAATTGACATGGACTTTGGGTGAGTAGGTAGGATATATATGACAAAAAAATGAACATGATATTAGGCTCAAACAATCCCCAGAATACAGATTTAAGGTACAAAAATGAACAAAGTGGTAAAAACGCATAAGTTTTAGTGCGATAATGAGTGCGCAAATGTTGTATTTTTTGTTTAACCAGATTTTCGGCGATAATCTTAGCTGGCGTCTTACCAAAGTGGATGCTAGTAACGATCTTTTTGGAAACAAAATTAACCATGATCTTAACATTAGTTTAACCTGAAATTTGGCAAACAAATAGAGAAATGGATAATCTATACAGCAAACTATATTTTATTAGCAGCTGCCACCGCAACTCTCTGCAATGCACACAACTGTGTGCATGTGTTGGGTGTGTGAACAAACAGTCGGCGTTGGTGGAGGAAGACATGGACAACACAAGTGACACTGACAGTAGTGGTTCTGACACTGATATGTATTTTGAAGGAGACATTGATTCCATTGATTCAGACTGGGAATGATTTCAACAGCATTGTGTTTGTGTGGAGATTGTGCAACCAAGAGATGTGCAGAAGGAATAGGTGGTGGTGTGTGCACATTGCTACGTATGTTGACTATCATCAAGGGAGGCAACTCAAATGATTTGAGTAAAACAAGTTTTTTATTCTTATTTAATTGCTTACTAAACCTAAAATCACTAACATACTCCAATACATGAATTATTGTAATATTTGAACATGCCTACTTACTTTAGTCGGGGAAAATAAAAAGTTAAAACACACTTTTTTTAAATAACTTTTTACCTGTTTGCATGAAAAACGAACTTCAAAAACAGAAAAATCTCATTATTTACATTCTACCCAAAGTTATAGTATCTCAAAATGTCATGTACTAGGTGTCTTCTTTCAAAATATGTCAAAACATTTTGGTCTAAACTTGTAGCCGACACTTCCTTTTCTAGGGCTGATAGAGCTGCTTGGCCTCAGGACTATGATAAACGTCTGCGTCTTTTCCACGTCAAGAATTCTCACTCGGCATCTAAGCGCGAAGTCTGTCTCAATCCCTGCCGCTGTGAGAGTGAGACGCGTCGTCTGCTACACTTCACGTGCTCTGCCTGAGCTTGTCTACGCTGCTAATCAACCCGTCCCCTGAGCTGTCTGCCCCAGCACCCAGAGACGCCCAAGTCGCCAAGTTTAACAGCAGGACTATCTGCGCCTGTCCTCACGTGCAAGAGAATTTGCCCCATCGTCTGACCAGTCCACTGGGGTGGAGAAAAACCCAGTGCTCTTAAGTTTCGTCGAACTGTGTGGGTGCTTCTCAGTGCACCGGATACCCCTCTCCCCCTTTCCCTCCCCTCTCCTCTCCCCTACCACGTGCATTCGTTGAGCACGGCTAGTGAGGCCTCTGATTGGCTGGACCAACACCTCCGCAAGTTAAGCATCGTTTTATCGGGTTGGCAGACCACTTCTATTTAGAATTTGGGGAAGTAGTTTCGGAATACTTATCATTGCATAATTATTATTAGTATCTAAATTACAGCGTACAGCGCTCTCTTTGGGTTTTGATTATAAAGGAATTAAAGTATTTGAATTGTGATTTGTGTCCTCACCGTCATTTTCAGACTTGTTCCATCACTGTTTGATGAATGAGTGAGAAGGGTTGCGAGTGAGCAGTGTGTAGTTTACCCCTACACTGATTCATTCATAAACGACCCAAGTTAAAAATAAGCTAACTCGTAACAGCAAGCTAGTACAAAGAGTACAGTGAGGGGAGGAAGATGAAGAAACTTAGCCCATTTATGCCGATATTTTAAATTTTTACTTTTATATTTTTTTCCCAATAGTAAATAAAATGCAAAGACTGAATATGCATTTATTTATTTTTTTTGAACTTTTTCTTGTGTCTACAGCATTTTTTTCAAGTGTCCTTTAAAAAGGATGCTAGGATCGAGAGGGTAGAGGTTTTTTGCGCATGCACAATAGTGAAAGGAACATGTTTCTATGACATTTTAATGAAATTTATTACCACAAACACTTGCTCATTGCTTACGTAGCGCAAGCATGTGTTGCGATGACGCCAACACCCTTTGGCTACGCAGCTCAACTACGTGTTGCGGTCGCCGTAAAGAATTTTTCCTATCTCCGTGGCTGTTTCAAGGGAAGTAAATCGTACAGCTCTTTATTCTCTATCCAGTGTGTGTTCGCTGGAGTTACCTTTTCTTTAGTATAGTCCCCGTGAGAAAGCTAGATGTAGTAGAAGCTACGCTCACCCTACGTCGCCGTTTACGCGCTTGTCGACATGGCGTCGCGTTGTCGAAGGTGATCGAGCGGTGATGAAAATGACGAAGTATTAGAAATGTGGATGGAAGAAGGGTCTGATATTGAAGATCTAGGTGGATATTGGACTTCTGAAGAAGATCTTTATGATTCTGATGCGAAAATAGTCCCAGTCAACGAGAATGAAGCGGTGGCTGACAGCGAAGACGAATCGATTTCGTGGCTGAAAGCAAAAACGAATTGACTTCGTCGCCGTCGACGTCAGAAAGAGAGGAAGAGATAGAAACGGTTTTTACAGCAGACATAGACATCGATTCGGATGCAGAGGATGCCGAAAACCTTCTCTACTCCTCCAATGAACTGTACCACACAAAAGAGGACTATGCCGAGTAGGGCGC